>NDXZ01138086.1:0-10707 GCA_003055125.1 Paykullia maculata | reverse complement strand
TTTTCTTGTTCTTAGATTGTTTAAGCATAATTCGTTTTCTAGTTACATACATTAAAAATATTTGAGTATGAATCGTTTTAAAATTTATAAGTACGATTTCATTAAAATTAAGAAATTACAATCTTAGAACATTTTTTTTGTAGTGTGCAAGTATTAAGTTTTGTAATTTTGTCCTTTTCACAAAGATTCAAAATATTCCATCAGAACACTAATTTTAAATAATTTTTTTTTTTTTAATTTCAAACATACAAAATGACAAAACTGTTTAAAAATAATTATAAAATGTTAGTCAAAAAACCCCAGGTTTATCTTTTAATTTCACGGTTGCAGAATAATATTTGTTTGTTTTTAGAAAGCAAGAGAAAAAAAACAAACTATTTGTAAGTGTAAAATATTTTTAGTACAATTGCAAACAACATTAAAGGTGTGGCCGCGCAATATCAAACATCCATCTTAAGGTTTTGGAGTCACTTTATTTTTATACCCTTCAGTCTATGAAGGTTTGTCATTCCATTTGTAACTTCAACAATATTCATTTGCGGCCCCACAAAGTATATATGTATATTCTGGATCCTTATAGATAAGGAAGTCGATTAAGCCTTGTCCGTCTGTCCGACACGTAATGAAGGGTGTATAAGATTTCGCCTAGTGTTTTTTTACATTTAAAGACTTTTAAGCTTAAGCTTAAAGTTCTGTGTCGATTTATTAACGTCCGTACATTCCCCTTCTGGCCATGTAAACCTTGTGATTTAAAAATACAAGCCGAATTTGGAATTTTTAAAACAATTATATTTGAGTTAACTTTTTGAATTAGTTGTTTTTAAACAAGAAATTTACTATAATCGAGTTGGTTTTAATGTGTAACGTTTAAAATTTCAAAATCCTATATAGATTATTGATTGTCAATTACAAAATTTCATAATTCTTGTAAATGTAAATACAAAAAGAGTTTTATAAAATTAAAAATAAAAACTTGTTTTTTTTTAATTTTTTATCTTTAAAAATGTTTAATAAAAAGTTTTAGATATATATTTAAATTTAATTAAACACAAGTGTCCTACTTATTTTGTAAATAACTTTAACCATAACTTACAACATCTGTATTTACATGACCTATATTACACAACATGTAACCCGCCTCAGAAACATTTTCTAAGTTTGGCTTGTAATAGAAACTTTAATATTTATACAAATGAATTTGCTCTTATTTAATATAAGAAATATTAAATTAATATTGCAAACAGTAGATAAAATTTTGTATAAATATCAGAAGAATTTCAGCTAAGAATATCAGTCAGCTATTGTATCTTTAACAATCAATAGCATCTAAAACATTTTTTATAAGGAAAGTTAAGTCTTTCAAAATGAAAGTATTTTTTACTTTCATATTTGCCTTCTTGGCATTATTATGTGCTGTTCAGCTCAGCTTAGCAGATTTAAAAGAGCAAAAAGAAGTCTTTTATGAGCCCAAAGTTGAATTATCAAAACCTGAATTTGTTTATCAATATCCTAAATTATTTGATGAACCTCTTTATGTTGATAATTATGAGGATGACGGAAGTGCTCGGGTTTATATTGTGCCTAAAATTGATGATAACGATGAAGAAGCTGAAAATACTGAGTTGAGTTTTGAGCCTCTAGATGACGAGAGTAACGAGTACAATACTGATCTGTTTAATGACGACGATTATGCACTAATCAAATCTGGAAATAATGATGACCTTGCTGAAAACATCAATGAATTCGAAGAAATCTCTGGTCGCGGCAGACGTAGGAACCGCCGCAGAAGGCAGCGCAATAGACGCAAACGTAGGAGGCGCAAGAACCGTCGCAGGAACCGTCGCCAACGCAAACGCAAAAATCGTCGCCACCGCAAACGCAAAAACCGTCGTCGTAAAAATCGCCGTATTGGCCGCATTCGCCGTAGACGCAGAAATCGACAAGGTTAAAAATGTATTGTTTTATAAAAATGTCCATAAATGAAATAAACTCCGATTGAAAAAAAAACGTTCTTTCTTTTCTTTTCTAAATAAAATCACAATTTTTTTTTATTTTATGATTTTTTTTTAATTTAATGATCTGATCCAATAGTCGATTTTTTCGATATTTTTTCTAGTAAAGTCTACAAACTGAGTAAATACTAAGTAAATTAGGAAAATATACTTTCCCAAAAGCATTTGTACAAAATCATATTTTTTCATACCCCATAAAAATACAAATTTCAAAACACATGAGTATATAAGTATGTACATATGTATGTATGTATTTGATTTTAAATATTTTTGTTTGAAGAATATGAACTATGGAATGCCAAAACATTAAACAATTTTACTCATTTAGATAACTGCATACTCTTTTAAATTGTGCAATAAATATTGGATTTTACGTAAAATTAAGTTAAAAATAGCAAAAACTTAGAAGTTTTTTTTTTATTTTTGAGCTAAAATTTTATTTATATTCTGCAATTCCCTTGTACTCCATGGTTCTAGAGGATCTGGTGGCGACATTTTAGTATCATCATGATGTTTTTTCATTGGAGCTGAACGACCTCGTTGATAGTCCGAGTCATCTTCCCTATATTCCGGGGATACTCTAAAATAAAATATTGCAGTTTTCTTATATTTTTTATTGTTTTCAAAATCATTTCTTGATTTAACTTATTTTTTCGACGTATCCTTGCACTTTTTGCTCTTTTGGCAGCATCATCCTGCTGATATTGACGTTTTCGCAAATGAAACTGTTTCATGGTCGCATGTACCTCCTCTACAGTAGGTATATCGTCATATGTTTCCGGCGAATCATCATCATTACCTGTTTCTGTTTCGACTTCTCCCTCCTGTTCCATAGTTAAAACATGTTCCGCTAAGGCTTGTTGAAAATCGAAATTCTTAAAACATTTAAAGTATTTACGTCAATAGGAAACAAATAGTTTTAAGTGACGTTGAACTTAGAATTACCGGTATGCAATCCTCCTCTTCAGGAGGTAGCTGAGCCCACACAGAATTAATTATTTTGCCTGAGTTTTCACCTGAAGTACCTTTTGCTATTGGAGCTTTAAACAGAGCATGTCTGGTTCTGCGAGCTAAAGACAGTTTTCCTAATATTGGGCCACCACCATCACTTTCCTCAGTTTCTACCTCAGCTACCAATTTCAGAAATTGCTCCAACTTTTTGGGATCCACTATATCTTTGGGATCTTGAAAAAGTGTTGTCAAGTTATCAGCCAAAGGCTTATCTATTGTATCTGCGGTGTCAGTGATATTTTCCTTTTCAGGCTGCTTGGCTAACTTAACATCTATTAAACTAGTGGATTCAGTAGGCATTTTTCGCTTGATGTCTTGAGTTTTAAGAGTCTGCTGAACTAACTTATAGGACTTATTAGCCAACTCCCTTAAGGCAGCATAAAACTGAGGGTCATGAATCTCTGGAGGTTCGTCAGCTTTAAGCACTAATTCCCTGAATGGATCGGGTGCTGCAATATTCGTTGTTGTAGTAGCTTTAAAAGTTGCGCTAGAACAAGTCACCCGATCATTTGCAAAATTAAGCATATCCATAGCATTTGTAATATCCGAGTGACCTGCCGTATTAGCGGCATTAAGGTTATAGGGATCTTTTAGTTTTTGCTTAGCAATTTTAATTGGGCTCGATATGGAAGCTCTGCCCCACATTAAACGTCTCATTTGCTCGCCCGTCATACCACGTTTCTTTAGAGCATTCAACGTAACCTTCCCTACTCTTTTCCAGTTTGAAACTGCGCCTTTACGCTGTTTGGCGCGAGTTTTACTTTTACTTTTGATGACCATAACACCTCTGACCTCGAAACCAGAATCATCTGAGGGTCCTAGAGGTATGGAATAAGCTTCCAAATAGCTTTTAGCATCTGTCTGGGTTACAGCTCGCTCTAGAGTTACCACAATCTTGGCCCACTGTTTCATCCACTCCTTTTCCGATTGTTCAATAACATGGGCATAGGTATTACCCATCATAGCAATTAACATATTTAACAGAAGAATGGGAACAAATATCATAAACATAACAAAGACGGTCTTGGAAAGATTGGGATATGTAGTTTGATTTAAATCAGGATACTAAAATATATTGGAAATTAGCAAAGGTTATTGAAGGAATTCAAGTATTTTTCAAAAAAAATCATACATTATAGTCACCCAAAGTGGTTTGAAACAAAGCCATCCAGGTACTGGGGTATGTATTAAACATTGTGGACTCTAACTGAGGGTGGCCCTTATACAAAAAGTAAAATGCCTGCGAAAACCCACATAAAACTATGCAGTAGATAATGCCAAAGGTAAACATATCACCAGTTATCATGGAATAAATCATAGTGACAAAAGGCCCAGTAAGACGCACAGCACTGAAAAAATTTAATAAAATGGTTGTAGTAATACAAACTCCTTTAATGGGTAATATATTCTACCCAGCAAAAAACATTAAAAGAAACCAACTGCCAGGAACAGCAAATATTAATATGGCCTCCTCAGTGTCAGCGTCTCCCATTAAACGAAAAGGAATACAAGACAAAATCAAAAGATTCGATATAAGAAATATGGCTTTAGCTGGGGCGTGAGACTGAAAACAAACAAAAGTGAATATTGATTACGAAAAATAATAGACATTTTATTACTAATTGCTTTAGAAAAGCCGAAAGACCTTGATTTTTTATTTCATCTCCTTGCTGAAATATGAGAAAACTCAAAACTCCTATAATTGTGCACAACTCTGCACAATAACGAGCAATAGTTTGTACATCATATTCCTCATCTTCATCAGTGTGGCTACTGATCTGTTTATCTTTTATATCTCCCTCCTCACTCTCATCCTCCTCATCATGGGCAGGTCTAAGATAAACCGATGCAGACAGACACAATAAATGCACCAATAAAATTAATAAACGTTTCAGAAATTGATTTTGGGCAAAAGTTTTCCATTTCTCTTCCAAAAGACGTTGTATTATTCCACCATCTAACATGTCCAAATGTTCTTCCTTAGTACCGTTCAATATTATGAATAAAGCAGAATTCCAATCTAAAAAAAAATTACGCAAAATCTAATCGACCCTGATTTGAAATCTCTTACTAGTTCTGCCGTCCGGCAAAAGGGTGTCCAAAGCATTTAAAGGATAGCCTGAGCAGGTAATATTACTATAGCGCCAGAATTCCCTAGCGGATAGTTCCAACATTTCACGGAAAACTTCAGCTCTACCAAGTTTACAGGCTAAAGTTAAAGGTGTTAGACCCGAATCGTTAACTATGCCATTTTTGGCAGGAGTTTTAGGGTGTCTCAAAGCATAGCCAAACATATCCTTTAACAAAAAGAAAACCTTATCTTTACAAAAACTATTTCAAATTACACAAGATCTTTTACCAGTTTATCGCATACTACTACCATGTGCAAAATCATATTACCAAATGTGTCTTGAGCATCTGGATCGGCTCCTTGATCAATAAGTAAATTATAAACACTTTCATTAGTACAGCAGGCAGCCCAAGATAGCGGATATTCTCCTAAATATGCTAAACCCTCATAATCAGTACTCTTTGCTGGGTTAGCTCTTTGTTGGTCTCGCGGCAAAAAGAAACTTCCTATAGCTCTTTGATTGATATCAGCCCCGGCTTCAATTAAGTCTGCTACCAATTCATTATTGCTATACGCTATGGCTAAGTGCAAGGCACTGGCGCCTAAATATTCCTCTCCTTCCATGACGTCCAAAGCCAAACGGGGAAATACTCTTAGCAATACACGAGCCAGTTTAGTATGGATTTTTGAATCGCATATGATTAGGACATGTAATAAACTTTCACCCAAAGCCCCACGATATTGCATTTGCCAACAGGCATTATGGTCTTTCCATTTACCCAAGGGATCGTGTATAGACAAAGAAGCTTCTATCGGTATAGTAACCTCTGTATGGTCTCGATATTTCCAACGTAAAAACTCAGCACGATTTATTACCTGACCGTTACCATCATTGTACATAAAGACACCAAATTGTTCGCGTATAAGTTGTTCCACTGCCACCAGCCCACCAGTGTTAATGGCATCAATCAGGTCACCACCTTACAGGCAATTAAATATTTTATTTACACATATTTCCATGCAAGGACATTACTATTTTACCTCTTTTATAGTCTGCCAATTTGTACAGCAAACATTTATTAGCCGTGGCCGAAGATTGTGAGATGACAGCATCCAATATGGCACCTGGCCTCATTTCTTGGGGTTTTTTTCTTAAACATTTTTTTAAAAACAATCTCATTTTGCCGTTTTGTTAGGAAACTTTTTCACAACCAAAATCTTTTGGAATGACGATTACATAAAACTATTTAATCGATATTTATGAAAAACATTTTAAGTTTACCGTTGCCTGGTTTTTACTTTATCAGTTGCGATAGTAATTTCCCTGGTAACAGGTCTTTGGTTGCGTTTTACAAACTATGTACTTGATTTATACTGTTAGTGAAAACAAAACATTTCTTTTTAAGCAGAGAAATTCGGTAGCAATTCAAATTCAAAACTCTTAAAAAATCCTTTAGGATTTTAAAAATAACATAATATTATTAGTCTAAGGCGAATTCAACAATATTTCGTTGAGTGACTCTTTAGTTACACAGACCAACAAATTTTTAACCCAGCGACCAGCAAAAACGTAGGTTTTTTTCAAATTTTAGGTTAAGATGTTAGTATGACTTTCAGACAAAATAACAAATTTTTTTAAACAGACTAACTTGGGCTGGTATAATATCTCGAATAAGGTTGAATTTTGCAATTTTTCAGAAAAAAAAATATATGCTTTGACTGAGAGTTATTTAACTTAGAATTATTTGAAACTGAAAAATCACAATTTTAAACTTGCAAGTGTGCAAGTCTAAGGGTTGTACATTCAATTCCGGCTGAAGACTCTGATCCGTTATACTACAACGGCGATATTCTTCGTGGCTTTTCTTCTTAAATTAAGAAATAATAAAATTTAAGGGGCCCCAACCAAATATTGAAAAAACTAAAAACTCACAGATTTACATATGTGATGGGTCCCAGCGGCGAACTTTTTATGGCATTCATTTATAAGGCCTTCTGTAAGACCTGCTTAGACCCTTTTTTATATCCAATACTTATGCTCGCTTGCCTTTTCAGGAAGGCCTACCTACTCCCTTCTACATAGGTTATATACATACATTTTGTGCTTTTCTACGTTAGTAGCAACAAAACTGTTAAATTGTTAGAAATTAATAATTAATAGATTATGATAAATATTGGCAAATACATGACTTTTTTGTACTTAAGACATTTTTTAGTCACACTTCTGTATGACACTATATCAAATATACAAAGATACTTGGTGTACACCTATACATACTCAGAAAATCGAATCGTTCATGTAAATACACTTGAATTTCATTTTCCCTACATTTGTTTTTTTTATGAGGTTTTTTCTAAACAAAACTTCTTTGTACACCACACTTTACAGTTGTCAACTCGGTATTTTAATGGCAGTTTTTAGTGCTTTTAAAATTTTTTTGAAAAGTACTCGGTGCATGTTGCAAGGATATATATAGATTTTTCATTACGTTTGTAATTTCTACAATATACAATTGCGACCCTATAAAGTATATATATTCTGGATCCTCATAGATAGGGAAGTCGACTTAGCCGTACGTCTATCCGTGTGTTGGTTAAAATCAAGTTTTTGTAGCTCCTATAGGTCGCTCAGGGTTGTGTGAGGTATCAAACTCTTGGAAATACTTTCGAGAAAATCGATATTGAAAACTGGAAAGATAAGCAAAAAATAATGACTGCCTCTTTTTTTTACACAAAAAAATTATTGTTTTGCAGCTTTGAGATAAACTTTAGATATATTTGAGAAAAACTGGACCATTTGCCTAAATAGGACACACATGGTGAAGGTTATATAAGAATGGCCCAACCAAATATAGCGCTCTTACTTGTTTGTATTACCTCATTTATAAGTTCACCTTTTTATTTATCTAAAAATCAACGTCCTATCAAATTAACGCTTTGATGGCACTTTAAGTTTTCATTATAATAATTTGTTTCTGATTAGAAAAGTGGACAGTGCCATGTTAAGTTAATATTATATGTCAACTACTTTCCTTAAACCGATTCCTTTAAGACTTCAAACACATATTAAGATCATGTGAAAATAAAAATTTAAAACAAAAGAAAGTGGAAGATACAACGACGATTTTAAAAATCTTGACAAAACTCTTACGATTTAAGAAAAATTTATAGAAAACTTTTAGAAAATAAATAACAATGATATACAGTTTTTTCAGTAGCTTAAAACTATTATTACTTAATTAGTTATTTTTTATGAAATAATATGATATTTTATAAGCTAAAAATTTATATTTTGAGAAAAAAAAAGTCCAAAATGTTTTTTTCTTAGTAAAAGTGTTATTTTAAAGTTGACAGCGCGTATTTAATTTGGCCCTCTTAAATAAAATATTGAATTCGTACGGTTCTAATTAAATGACACTAATTTCTCTTAACCTAAATATTTACATATGACAGGCCTTTTTTTATTGAATATTTTACTTTTTACTTTCCCTAAGCAATCTAGAGCATAATCAGTTCTGATCACGTGTATTCTTTTAAAAAGTTTAGGCACTCGAAAACTGCGGAGCTTTTTCCAAATTTTTTATTTTTATGAATATCGTCTTTTATTTTCCAACAAAAAAATAAGAAAAATAATATAAGAAAATGAGAAAAGAATTGTTTCGTTTTATAAAGTCATCATCATGATTTTGTTTTTGTCATTTATTCTCTCTCTCACATCTGTATGACGACTATTTTGTTAGTTGTATGTATGATTTGACAGTATTCTGTTCTGAACTGTTTTGTATCCTGTAATCATCAGTTAGTTTGTCTGTCTGTTTGCCAGTGTGTAGGTTTTTATTTTTTCAAATTCTGATTGGACGCGTTTTATATGGTCCTTTTTACTACGTTTCTACAATGTTTATGTGTATGTGAGTTTGTGCTTGTGTATCTGTATGTGTATACATATGTGAATGTGCGTGTACTTTAGTACTTATGTGTTTTTCTGGTTCATATACACTTGTGGATGTATGTACGGATATTCAACAAAACCTATATATGTACATATGTAACTACTATATTGCTTTTGGCCATTGGAAAACTCCACCCATATATACTAAAGACACGCATGCATCCTCCGTTAAGAGAACGACCAACGAATGTAGAACATTCGTACTAAACCTCAATCGCAAATTTCTTTACAATGGAAAGGAGTATGTTTTTATGGTACCACAAGTATTGGTATTTTTGTTGTTGCTGCTTGTTGGTAAATTGTGGGTATGTATGTATGTATATGTAAGTTAGTAAATCGATATTTATTTGTTGTTATTTCTGCTGCTACAATATTTTTTCTACTTGCCATTTCATTGAGGTTATGGTAATGGTAACGGTTATGTCTAAAGTACTATATGAACATTTGGTTATAAAACACAAAATTGTAGCAGATGAAACAACAAATACTACATATAAACAAGAACAAAAGCATGTCAACTAAAAACTTTACCGTCGGTCACTGACGGACTGTCACTACAGAGATTTAAATTTAATTTGATTTTCTTAAGTGAAACAAGAAAAATTATAATGAAATTAATTTTTATTTTCATGCTAATTTATCAATAATGACACGATTAGAAAACTTTTGTTTAAAAAGAAAATTTATAAAATGAAATAATAATCTTTTAATTAAAATTATGCTATAAACTACAAGACTACAAATGTATTCGTACTTAGTTATAATGAACTACTACTAAGTAGTAGTTAAAATGAACTCAACAGCAACACCGGTATAAGTCCATTTTGTTTGTTTAAAACCTCTTGATTGTTAACGTGTTAATTAATTAACACTTTTTTACCGTTTTCACCGTTTTTATCCCTATACGTTTGAATTTCCAAAAAGTACCGAAAACGTATTCTTTATTTTTAGAGAAGTGACGAACGTTGTTTAAATTATGTCTCTATATTTATTGGTTTAGTAGTTATAAGGGCCCCCAAAAAATACCAAAATATAATTAATTCCTGTTTTCACCCCAGGCAGCAAAATTTAAAAAAAAAAGTATCAGACACCTGCATATCTACTTCTTATTTTTAAGTAGAATACAATGCTTTTAAAAATCAGAAATAAGGTTACCGATTTTTTCCCGTTGTTACCTTTATTTACCCCCTAAATATTTCCAAAAATCCCTCATAGTGTATATATACAACAGGAGAGGAACCCAGAGTTCAAAGTACATGTCTCTAGCTTTATGCGTTTAGTCTGTGCTATAATGAATCAATCCAGTCAATCAGTCACGTTACTATTTTATATACATATAAAGATAAAATAAAGTTTTTATACCCTTCACCTTAGGTGATAAGGGTATATATAAGTTTGTCATTCCGTTTGTAATTTCTACAATATTAATTTGCGACCCCATAAAGTATATATATTCTGAATCCTTATAGATAGGGAAGTCGATTTAGCCATGCCCGTCTGTCCATCTGTCTGTCTGTTGGAATCAAGTTTTCTCAGCCCCCCAATAACGTACGGACGCGTTATCAAACGATCAGATATTTTCCTGAGATGTTTGCTATTGAAAACCAGTAAAATCGGTAAATAACTGACCGAGATATAAGCCAAAGAAGACGACTACCGTCTGT
>NDXZ01138069.1:0-10423 GCA_003055125.1 Paykullia maculata | reverse complement strand
AAAAAAAAAAAAATGCATTTCTCTTAAAATAAAAAACCTCAAAATTTTTTTGACAAAAGTTAGGCTTCACCTAAGACTGTGTCTTAAATGTAAATTTATCATAAAAAAATAACCTAGAGCCAATGTTTTGGCATTTTAGCAAATACCTAAGGACATTTTTTATTTGTATATAGTATTAGTTTATACCCAAAAGCATTTTCTCTAATTGATGTGAGCATTAAACCCAACAAATCATAATTTTTCTTTTTTCTAAGTTCTGTTGTCGTCTCCTAATACAGTTTCTTGGAAATTCTTGCAATAATTTGACTTTAATTTGTTCTTATAAAGTGCTTATTTAGGCAAATGGCACTTCAATGTGGCTGTAGTAGTAGTTAAGTAATGTAGTTGTCTGACAAATGACTGTCATGTCATCTGTAGACATTTGCATACATATGTTTTGATATGACTTGAGTGTTTGTGTTCTAGCAATTATACAGGACTGTCAAACATTCTCAGAATTCTGCACAAGTTTTGTATCTATATTTGTGTTAGGGTAAAGCAACAATTATAATTCTAAATATTTTTTAAAGTGCATGGGTATTTGTATATATTTTTAAGGGAAACCAAACATATGCAGAAATTCTCAAACTTGTGAAAATGCTTGAAAATTCTAACAAAAAAAAATTTTTTAAAAAAAATGTTGATAAAATTTAACTTTCTGTATGAATAAATTTTTAGCAAAACATATTTAATAAGTTCGCAGTTAATTAATTTAAAATCCTCTTTATAAAAATATTTATTTATTTAAGCTACATTTTCTAATCGAAAAACTGTTAAATAAATATTTAGTAAAAAGTTAAAAATGTTCAAATTTTAATAAACTTAAATTTAAATTTTTTTTAAATAAATTTCTTGTCCTAAAAATTTTTTTTTTTATATTAACATTTTAGAAAATATGTGTTTCCTTGGAAATCAATAAAAAAAAGGTTTTTTATATATTTGTGATTGATTAAATATTTTTTCAACATCTTTGTAGTATTACACATTTTTCAAAATAATTTTTTTTTACGATCTTTTTTGGTATATAATCTTAAATAATTTGATCTTCTAAAACTTTTTTTCGTAGAAGGTTTTTAACAGTTAATTATTTTTTTTAATATGCGTAATGTTTGTAGATAAACTTTATTTTTTTAAATAATTTAAAACAACTTGTTTTTGTATAAAGTTAAAACTTCTTCTTAAAAAAATCTTTCTTTAAAAATAATCTTTCTTTATTAAAAACTTTTTTTCGTAAAAATTTTTGTTTTTTTTTTATAAAGAATTTGTTTTAAATTTTTTACATTATATTTATAGGTTGGCGACAATCCTTAAAATAGTATTAAGATGTACTGCTTTTGATGCATTTGTCTGTTGACTTTTTGTTAACACAAATGTATAAAAGTTTATATGCCTGTGTGTTTGTCTGTTCTTCTTCTTTATGTGTAACTAATATTGCTCTTGGCATGTAGATGTAAAAATATGCAACACTTTTGGTAAAATGGCTACAAACAGTTCAACTGGAAAGTTTTTGTTGTTTTAAATGTCGACTTAGTTTTTCTCTTTGTCTTTGATTTTAAAGTGCATAATGTTCATTTTATTTTTTATATTTTTTTTGTTGGTAAAATATATCTGACATTTTTTTGTCAAATAAAGATGTTTATAAATTTAAGAGTTGGCAATATGTTAGGCAGCATAGCTTAAAGTAACAGAAATATTTAAGGCAGATTTTTTTGCATAGCTCAAAATTTCTTTACAACTTTAAACCTTCTACAGACATATGTATATCAAAATTTAAACAAAAATTGTTGCCATATCTATAAATGTGCTTTTATTGTATATGGCTTTAAATTTAAATGTTTGTACAACTAACAGTCATGGTTTTATATAGCTATGCATTTGCAATGTCACAAAATGAGGACATCAAAAATATAAAAATATGAAAAAATGCAGTTTTATGCTAATTTGACTTTTGCATTTTTTCTTAGTTTTTTTTTTCAATCCAACACATCTCATCAAGACAAGTTAGACAGTGTTAAATTGTGCTTAGCTACAGAGAAAACAAGAAAGCTTATAAATATATATTTCATGTTTATTTTGTTGCTGTAAGGCTCAAGACTTTACAAGGAACGAAAAGCAGGAAGAAAAAAAGAAAAAAAAATAATTTGCATTTTATATGACTATTTTTCCTGGCATTAGTATAAAATAAAAGAACATTTTAGGTGCCTATAAAAAGGATAAACAGATAAATTTAAAAATATATAAAAATCATAAATAAAGCTGTGCTTCAGTGAAAATTTAACAAAAAATATGATTTTTAAATAAGATTTGGAATTATTCAAAGTCTCTTACAAAAAAAAATATTATATCAAAAAATTATACAAGAAATTTTATTATTTATTTATTCCTTTTATCTCCAATTCCGGAAACAATTTTTTTAATAGTCAAAATATTTACACCCTTTTTTTGTTTGAAATTTGAGATTTAATAGCAACATAAAGTAACCCATTCAACATCCTAAAATACTAAATACATATGGAAAAAACTCTAACACCCAAACGGCCATAAACTGCCAGACAAATAAAATGTAAACATTTTATGAGTATTTCATTGCTTTACAACCTTTTCTCCAAAATATTGCTGGCCAAATAAAGCAAATAAAAATAAAAAAACAATCATCTTTATATTATTCAAATAACTTAAACATCATGTTTCTTTTTTATTTTTATAGCCAAAATAAGGTCTAAAAAAAAATATGGTGATGATTATGTATGTTTTAACTTAAGTTTTAAAAATGTTATTTCTGTGTGTGTTATGTGATAATCTCTACATGTTTAAAAATCTTTTAAGTATTTTTTATTACTTTAAGTCCTTATTTAGACTGACCCAATTTATTGTTTTATTAAGCCTGTCATATATCTAAGTCCCAACAATTTTTTTTTCAAATATTATTAATGTATTTTTGTATGCTTATTTAAGGGTGTAGAATAAGAATTAGGGTCGCTTGAAAAAATGTTATCTTAGTTCTTATGTAATATCAAATTTTGATTTTTTAATCTTAATCAATCATTTCTAAAATCCATTTCATCTTAAAATATTTATGTTAATTGGCTACGAGATGTTTATTTTATTTTTTAATGGCATTATCATACTTATTTTTTCAAATATGTTAACCAAACAAATTTTATAAAAAATCGTGTCCTTTAATCGCTTAAATGCCTCCTATACCTCTTAATCACTTAACCCCGTTATACTCATAACAAATTTTCATACAAAATTTGTTCAATAAACTTAAAAATTCTTTTATGGGGGCTAAACTTTCATATACTATTTAAAAATGAATAGATATAAGAGGCTTTTAATGCCATTAAACGAATACTCCCAATATGTTTTAAACAATAAGAAAAAAAATTCATAAACAAGCATTGAATCGATTAAAAAAATACTGAACTAAAAACCACTTTTTTGTATCAAAATCGAATTTTTATATGAAAATTGAAATTAAATATCTTTAAACTTCAGCTTATTACTTAAAACTATATAAAAATGCCATTTTTTTGGTTGCAGCTATAAAAACAATTAGTTCTTATTGTTTTTCTTTGTAAAATATTTAGTCTGAATAACAATAAAAACTACAACTCTGACAATTATTAACAAAATTTCTTGTCTTCCATTAACAAAAAATGTTAATGAAAACATTTCATTCTGCATAATGACGCCATTTAAAAATAGTGACCAAGGCATCTTCATAACTACTTGAGTGCTGTCCTTCAAAAAAATTGTGTGCATCCTGAATAATTCACACAGACGTACATAACTTGCTACACACAAAATAGATACAAATCAGAGCGGATCAAAAGCGAAACATTGTGCAGTGACTTTAAACCAAACTGGCGATGTGTTAATGAATGCCTACATGAACTCTATTAAAAAGGGACAACAGTTATAAACACCTGAGCTTGCACAGGCGGCCAAGCAAACAGAGAAGGTATATTAAAATTAAAAACTGACTTGTACAATATCACTTAAACTTGTAAAAAGTGTTTTTAAAGTAGAATTTAAAACTCTTATCTTTGACAACATTTTCTAAGCGCAAAATATTACCATTAACCATCGTTACTTTCGTCTATATAGGGTAGAGCGGGTCATAGGGACAATTTGGCATAAACTACGCTAAAGTACTAAGAAATGTTTTATTCCACTAACCACGTATCGCTTCGGCAGTTCAAATAAGACACAAGAAAATATAGTACTTACGTTTCTCTATGTTGAGTTTATTCATTATGACTTTTCCAACGAAGCTACCCTCAAACCAACCATTTAGCCAGAAAGTGTGTGGCAATTTAAAAATCTTCTTTTGTTTATGTAAATTAATTAAAAAATACAACATTTTTTTTTAATAAAAATTTTCCATTAATTAAAGATATTTTGAAAATGATCTACAAATACAAGATTTAGCGGCGTTAATCTTCGCTTTCTGTTTCGAGCTTCCGAAAATCACTGCCGTTATTTTTCATACATAATTCATATTTAATTTTCAACTCATGTCGTTTGTTATTTAATTTCCCTAAAAAAAGTTGATATTTTGAAACCTGCAAACATCATCACTTTAAGCTTCGCACTAACAAATAAAAATTCTCGGAAAATGACACCAATACCACAATCCCCCACACAACTCATTCACTTAATTCTCATAGTTTTGTATACAAAAGTTGCTTCTCACACATCTATGTACATACAGATATTTGTATGGATAAATGTTCTTGCTCATTTGTAGGCATAAAACATATACACAAACGAAGGCCAGCAAAATTTTTCTTTTTACAAAATTGATGTGGGGTCATAATTTGTTTGTTTTTTGTCGAAACATTTTGTTTTTTTCTTGTTTATGATTTTGACACTCTTCATCAGCAACAGTAGTTATAGATGATATTTATATGAGTTGTCTACATCGCGTGTAACACTACAATGTATAAATATAATGTCGTTCTTCAAAAAAATATTGCACTTATTTTGCCCTTCCAATCTTAGTACTTATTACATAACCTTCTGGTAATATTTGGTACCGACTTAAAGGTGAAAAATATATTTAAATTATATGGGTTATATTAGAAATTTTATTTACATTTCACTAATTAGGTTTATGGCCAAATATTCACTAAATTTTTAAAATAATATGAGTGTTCAGTGCCCAGATCTTTGAAATATCTTTAATTTCTGTCGGAAAATAAAAACATTTTTGTACAGATAAAAATAAAACTGAAAAGGGTAAAATTTTTTATTAGAAAACGAAACACCATAAGATAGAATAATATGGCTTTGTATATTTATTTATTTATGTTCTTTTTTTCTGTGAAAAACATTCTCACGTAATTCTATTTAACCGATTTAAATGAAGTTAAAGCCGCTTGTTTATTTTTTCATACACAATTTGGTATTTAAAATTAGCTAAATCGACTAAAAGGTAATAAATTAGAAAAAAAATATATAAAGCAGTGCAGAAAAAAAATATGTTCAAATTTTGCAAAGTTATTATTTGCAAATTTAATTAAATTTACGCTTGATATGTCGAATAGATATATATATGTATGTATATGTCTTGATTATGACATATAAAATATCCTTATTTATATTGAAGAATAAGTAAAGCTCGGTGTTACATAAAGTTAGTATCGTGCTGTTAAATGCTCAATGAAAATCGTTCTTATGCATTATTAACATGTTTGATCAAACGAAATTGATTTTGAATAAAAATGGAAATACATAAATTTTATTAAATAAAGTTGTGTTTAAATCACTAATATTGTCCCTTTATTTCACACGCACACCCAATCTGTCAGTAAAAGCAAAAATTCATCGGCATAATTGTTGTTGTTTTTGTTTCATTCTTAAACCAAAATCTATCGCTGTTGAGCCGACCCACGCCCGAACTAATTGTCACAGAGTTAACAGGAGGCACATGATATAAGGCACATGATAATTTAGAATCAACTTATTCAAAATGAACTAAAAGGCAATTTTAAATTTTTTTTTGGCACAATATAGCTTATAAAGGGTATTTAAAATTTGCCACAGCCGAAAATAAACGGCATTCTAACTTGATTTTTTTTCCTCCAAGGCTCTTTATATCTCATTTAAACACAACTATTCTTTCCACCTAGTTTCATTTGATTTGTTTTTATGTTGAGAGTGTTTTTGTTTATTTTAGTTGCTGATAGATGGGACTTGCTTTTGTTTTTAACATTTCAAATGATGAGTGACTGTGTGTGAATAAATCAAATAAATAATTCCAGCAGTAGCAGCATAACAACAACAACAATCACAAAAATAATCCCTAACATTGATATTTTTATTGTGCTTAAAAGCTTTTACTGCGAATGGGAATATGAGCAAGACAAAGTGTGTTCTCGTGACCAAATTGAGCAAGTTTAGTGAAATACCCAATTGCACGAAAAGAAAAATAATGAAATATCATAACAGCATTTATTTGTTTTAATGCATTTAAGCAATTGTTTTGATTAAATATTTCTATTTTTACCCTGTAAGCAATTGAATGTTTAGTTTAGGACATTAGTTACTAAAAAGCCACTATTTTGTATCTACTAATAGATATTAACACTCAAACGGAACAAAAAAGTTTTGATATTGTAGCATAATAATAGATTTTTCTTAGTATATAATCGAAATCTGATTCGCATAACTTTTTGGACCCAAATTAAAATAAAATTCAACAAAAACAGGTTTAATATTCACAAAAAATATGCTAAAGAAATTTTACTATGACTGGTTTTTTTTCAATAATCCTGGCTTTCAACTAAGATGCTCTTAAGCAAAATTAAATTATTGGCATTGCGACAAAATTTATTTTAAATAAGTTTCATTGGAAAGAAAATCTTTCTTAAAATTTACATGATTCAGGGTCATGGAACATAATTGACACCATCTCCCATATAAGTTGGGAGAATCAGTTTAAAAACAAACAAAGGCTAAATGGAGAAACAAAAAAATTGATTGAGTTTTATCATACTTTTCTTGTTTTATGTCTTCCTTGCACTCTTTTGCTTTTTGTTTTGAAATGTTTGTTGCGAATTTCTGAAAAAAAAAATGTTTTATGTGAATAGAAAAAAGTAACTCTAAAATAACATTTGCATTGTATTAAAATAAATTGTTATGCAGTTGGTTCGGGTAGATCTTGATGGCCTGTGGTGGCTGTTATTTTGGTTGCGTCTGTCTTTTTATTTTTTCGTTATAAGGCTTACACCTATACTAGATATAACTGATTTAGGAGCTGAGGGTTAATGACCGTTAACGACGCCGTTTGTTTGCTAAATGGATTTAAATGAATATCTACCTGTCTTTTATGGAAAACCCTTTCCATATAGTTCCCCATCGGTTGTTTTACAAAATAACAACATGTTCGTTTTTGAACAAAAACCGAGTCATATTTCTATATTGTAATAATAAGGATTTCGAATATTAAAAAACAAACAAAATAATCTCATGTATTATGTTTGATAGAATGGAACGTGACGCTGTTGTGGCAAAAATGATTTTTGGCTTACTTTCGATACGCTTTATATAGAAATTGATTTTACATAAAATTACTTACAGCGGCATAAAACGAATAAGGCTGTTGCTGTTTTACAAATATTTCAAGCTGGATAACGGAAATTTTGCTAATATTGGCTCTAAATAGTATTAGTGTTTTAATTAAAGCAAAAAAAAAAAACAAATAAACAAAAATAAATAATAATAATGAACATAAATATGTTTGAACAATATTTTTAGACCTAAATCAATGGAAATGGTATATAAAATATTTATGATGACGAAAAAAAAACATTCCTATACCTATCACCAATTCAAATAAATGTATGTATGTTTTGTATGTGATTTTTCATATCTTACATTCCAGACAGAAAGCAATTCATATTCTCATTGTATAGAGAATATGTGGCTGCTTATCATCACTAAAGTCAAATAACTAATACATATGTGAAATCCTATTTTTGAGGCAGTTATGCTGGTGGAAAGAAAAATAATAAATACCTCTGTATGTTTAAGCGCAGAAATATTTGTGCAAATCTGTGTGACCACAAATACAATCACACTATTTGCCATATATAAAGATGATGATGAGGGTGGGCTATAAAATAGGTACAACTGTTTAGATAAATAACAATAAACGAAAACATCAGCACGACGCTGTGAATTAGGCTGCAACAAAAAAAATGTTTTCGTTTTGCTTATATGAAAAGAGGAATTTATATTTATTAATGCTATATGCAGGTGCTCTCCCCTTATATATTCTTTGTACCTAATTATACATAAAATTTTACTAAATTATTTTTAAAGTCGTTTATTTTTCTGCAAACATTATAAGAGTCCAGTGTGTATAAAGAACACATTATATTAGTAAAGTTCATATCTCATTTCGTACTTAGTATTTGTTAAATTTGCTAAATTTTTTATAATTTTTTTTTGGAGTTTTTTTCAAATGTTTTGAACGAATTTTTATTTGTTTTAAGACAATTAGTTTTATTTTTTTTATTGTGGCTCAAGTTCATTTACTAAATTTCTAAAAAATTTTTTTTTTTTGTTTATGTTTTAAATGAATGAAAAATTATTAGAAAAGTCCGTTTTTGCCAACAATAGCCGAGTTTAATACATTTTCGAAATCAGCTACGGTTTTCATTATCAGCACTCTTTGATCGGTGATTAGTGTTGGATGTAAATATCATCTATTTAACTCACAGTTTATTATGTAATAGAGTATGGTGATTGCTTGTCGCCTATTTCCTACCACTTGAGGGTGAGAACGAAATTTACAATAACTTTTTATTTTGTCAAAAAATTTTTAATATAAAAATATAACAACAAAATGTATAGGAAATATACCAGTACCGAGTGTGAACTCAACTGTTGTATATTTTAAACGAAACTATGGATTGTAAATATTACACACAAATAATTACAAAATGGAGGTTATTATATGTACATTATATCGTAACAAATTTTTAATTTTATTGAACAGATTTTTTATGAAAATTTCGTTCAATAAACCTTAGTAAACTTAAAAGTGGTTTATAATTATGGGCTAAGTACTCTAATATCCTGACTCCTCCTGTATAAATGTTTGCGTCCAAATAAAAGTTTAATAGCAGCAGTTTGTTGTTTTATTGTTTATGTTTTTAACACAAAGACGACTGCAGGTAACCGATCACACTAACAATCAAAACTTAATAAACACACATTTATATAAGGAAGATTATTATTTAAAAAAAATCTTACAATTTTTAAAAAGGTTCATTGCGATTTGCTTTAAAGTTTTTTTAAAACTTTCAATACTTTTCCGCGTTCGGAAACTCTAATGTTAAAATTCATTGTCATTAGTTTTTTAATATGAATGGTTAAGCCAATGATATTTTTATCACAGCCCTTAGTTTGTTATAAGTTAATGGACCAAAAGTCTGCATTAGGTTAACAATAGTTATAATTTTAGTTTGCAAATTGCTGACTTATGATTGTGAATTTCGGTCTAAATGGTTTAAACAAATTTTATTTGATTTAGCTTTAAATTCTAGCTGTGATAATCTGTGATATTGTTTTCCACAGACAGATGAACTCAATCAAGATAAGTTAGCTCAAGGAGTGATAAAGACCAATAACATAAGTAAATACTTTTTTGGGACTTATTTTAATAATCCTCGAAGTTACATACGAAGTGACAAACTTCTATATACTCCTTAATATCACTGATGTGATGTATTAAAATAAAAAAGCTGTCTTTAACGTCCCTTTTGTAGGTCTAAGAAAACTTACTTAATATAAATGTTCTATTGATTTTAAACGGAACTGGAAAACATTCTGTCAAAAACCAAACAGTGTATTCCTGGAAAGAGTTTTGTTTTTGTTGTTGTAACACCATATTTTTAATTACAGTTTAGACATTAGGCTGATCCAGAGAGCAAGCCTATAGTCACATAATTTTCTAGTCTATGTTTTAATAACACAGATCACATAATATATTTTAATATAAAGTTTAAGCAAATAATTCCAAAAGTTTTTTTAATTTTAACAAAATTACCATAAAATCCAAGCTGTCGTTCTGACTATCATAAAGCCAAAGCTATTTTTTAAATCTAAATTATATAAATTAAAATGTAAATTAAACTACATAAATAATCCTTTAGAATTCCTATAAGGAAAATAGGGCCTCAATAATTGATCTCCATCGAGTTCTGTCTGATGCTGCTCTCTTGGCTTCAATCCAGGCTATATTGATAGATTTTAGTTCAGCTTGAACCTGGTGCCTCCATGTATTCTTAGGGCTGCCTCTCCTTCTTGCTCCCTGTGGGTTTTATTCAAGAGATTTCCTATTGATGTCATCGACTGGTTTTCGTAGTGT
>NDXZ01138068.1:0-10452 GCA_003055125.1 Paykullia maculata | reverse complement strand
TAAAAAAACTGGTGAAATAACGTTTTAATTAAAATATTAATTAGCTTTTTCGAGGTTTTTTGCCCACAACACGAACTGACTAACGCGTTTAAATCTTGTTTAAACAAGTAAGAGCGCTGTGCCAAATCTTATATCCCTTCACCATGTGTGGCCAAATGGTCCAAATGGTATATTTTTTTTCAAATATATTTGTTGTTTATTTCAAAGCTGCAAAACAGTAATATTTTTGTTAAAAAAAAAAAAAAATGAAATAAAAAAATTTTTTTAAAAAAACGAGGCAGTCGTCTTTTTTGCTTATATCTCAGCCGGTTATTGATGGATCTTACCAGTCTTCAATACCGATTTTCTCGAAAAGTATTTCCGAAAGTTTGATACCACATACAACCCTGGTTGACCTATGGGAGCTACGAAAACTTGATTTCAACATACACACGGACAGACGGACATGGCTATTGAAGAGAATATTGAAGAAATTACAAACGGAATGACAAACCTATATACTTATACCCTTACCACATGTGTGAATGGTATAATAATTAAAAAAAAATTACTCAATAATGCCGTAGTATAACTTAAAGCTATGTTATGCTGTGTAAGGTCTGAATAAATAAGAATTTTATATTAACATAAGGGCAAAAAACAAAGGCAATCGAAATTGTTTATTTTTATCTATAACGGATGTTATTCAGAATGGCTTATGATTTATGCACTTGCCGCCCATAGTGAAATGAACACACGGACATAAACTAAAGACAAAATAAAAATATTTCAAAAAACAAATTTAAAGGTCATACGAACTTTTAATAAAATGTTAGCAAGTAATTAAGTCTTTTTATCCCAACTAAATAAATAAAAAAAAATTAACTCCTTAATTAGTTACTTTTTACAAACAAGAAAAAAAAACAATTAGAAATATAAAAAATGAATTTAAAATTCTCATTACATTCGTTGAATTTTTTTTTTAATAAATTAACATTGATAATTCAAATTCCAAACACTTGTTCAAGTAATTTGTTATATTTAAAGCACTTTCATATCAATATTTTCTATCATCTCTACTTACCAATCTCATATCTTCTACACCATACAGTACTGCTGTTAAATTATCCTGAGCCATTTTCGCTTTTTATTTTCTAAATTTTTACCGGTGCTTTTAGCCGCAAATATGAATGATGACTTACACGTTTAAATATTTTTAACAAACTGTATTTTTATTTAACAGTCTACTGAGAGCTATAATAAGTTTACAAATAATAAATTTAAAATAAAAATTGTATGAAACCATAAAAATTAAGAGCTGTTTTGATTAGGGGGGTTATTTCTAGACGCGCAATCATTTCGAAGAGAGAAATAAAGAACCTAATTTTTTGCTGCAAGCAAAAAACCCGCGAGGAAATGTTTTAAGATTTCAAATTATTCAATCTTGGCCACCCAATAGGTACAATTTAATAGTTTTTTTATGTAATGCACGGTGTAGCCTTTTGCGAAATAAATATGTATGTATGTACATATGTATGTGATTATATCAACGAAGAAAATTAATGCAAATATGAACGTTTATGGTTAATACATCTGGTTCTAGTCTGGAAATAAAATGTCATTGATTTTTCAATAAAAGTTTTTGTAGTAGATAGATGCTCGCAAATTAGAACTCTCAGTAAATTGAATATTCCGGAATTAGAATCTGTTGTTTCAATACATTCAACACTCCGAAATATGAAGTAAACATTCGAATTTGCGAATTCAAATTGAAATACGTTACGAGTAGTTGCTGAATTAAGTCTTCATTGACCGAAGCAATATTAAAGGAGAAAACTAAAACACTACTTAGACAAGAATGTCCCGTTGAAAATGAGAATGCATTTCGGGCAAGCGATGGTTGGTTTACAAAATTACAAAGACAGCACGGGAGTCGTTTAACGATATTGACATTTGTCAGAATTACGAAAACCTAAAAAACAAACAAAAAAAAATAGTACAGATTACATGTTAAAACAAAGATTGAGTGAGAACTTACAAGAATTTTAAATGATTTGCTTAAATGTTAAACTTTTATTGACATTAAGTTTTTATTTATTTTTTTGTTTTAAAAATTTACAAATGTACATATGTACATATGTGATGTTTACTAACTGAATTGTCATGATTTGTTAAATAAATCCATAAAGTACATATTGGGTACATTAATTTTTTAGTTAACATATAATTTCCTATTGGGACTCTTTATATTAGCTTGACGTTAAGTGTTTTTTAGTTTATTTCTCTCTAAAATCATCTCTTAAATATGTTGTTTATTCTTGTAGGGCTGCCAAATGTTCGAAATTCTTGCAAAACAATATACCGGAAAAAATTGTTTTATGCATATAAAAAAACGTATTTTTAAAGATAACTGGGACATTAAGGAAAATATTATTAAAATATTAATATTATTTGCTACGAATAAAAAAACCGTAGCAATTAATTGTGAAAATACTTGGGAAGGTAGAACATAACAATAGAGGATACTGTTAAACTCAAATAATATAAATTTATTTCCTAGAGAAAAAAAAAACAAATTATAATAAATAATGCAGACGCTTTTCATTACATTCAGTTTAGTTATGTGGAGCGTTTTTTTTTGACATCTACATACATATTTTATTTACCCAAATTTCGGATTGGGTGACACAGTAGCTAACACTTAATTGGTGTCTTAAGTAAATAGTACTAAGCCTTTTGCTTAAGTGCGTTTTTTTAGTTTTAAAAAGATTTTTAGAAGAAAAAAAGAAGCTGCCAAAACTTAGTATAAATAAAATTTCTTCGCAAAATCAGTAGTTCATAGAAAGTAAAGGGAAGAACAAACATCCTTCTACTCGCAAATATCGAGCCTAAAAACGAACAACGTTATAACAAAACATAAAACTTTGTCAAATTAAACTTTTCCTGTTTGAATATGAAAGAAAGAAAAAGTCAAAGCAAACTTTCCTAATACATAACAACTTTAACATTCACTAAACAAAAATTTGTCCATTAAAATTTCCCCAAACAAATTCAAACTCCTAAAGTCTCCAATAAATGCAATTTACCCCAAAAACTGACAACACTGATCGTTATGAATGCTAAAAAAATAATAAATCGTTTTTGTGCAATTTAGCAATCATTAAAAAAATGAAAAAAAAACTGTGTGCACTACATAAAAAAAATTATTATTATTTATTATTTAAAGATTACACTGCTCAATAAAAAATCATTTTTTGTCTTTCCGTTAATTAAAACTACGTGGACTATATGGATTTTGATGCGCTGAACTCAAATCCGTTGTCGGTTTTTTTCCATCAGATCGGGATTTTTTTTTTATGGGCGTGGCAAATTTTTTCCCCTAAATTAGTCAGGTACGGAGACATATTTCATCCTAACTCGAGAACCAGTCATCCGATTTTCAAAAGTAAAACACCAGAAGATGTGTAACAAAATTGTATTTATTTTAGTCGAATAGAATTTTTCTCTATCTCTTATCGTTTTGGAATTATTCAGAAATTAATGGAGAAAAATTTTTCGTGCAAAATTCGTAATATTTTTCAATTAAAAAAAATATAAATCAAGTATTCAACAGTTTGCACTTTTTTCTGAGAAATACTTATTTTAAAAATAAAAAAAGCCATAAACCATAAAAATCGGTTAAAAAATGTAGATTTTAATGTCAATTTACCGCAGGTACTTAATATTGACCAAATATGCGGTAAATTGACAATAAAATCTACATTTTTTGGTGACTGGTTCTCGAGTTAGGATGAAATATGTCTCCGTACCTGACTAATTTAGGGGAAACAATTTGCCACGCCCATAAAAAAAATCCCGATCTGATGGAAAAAAAACCGACAACGGATTTGAGTTCAGCGCATCAAAATCCATATAGTCCACATAGTTTTATTTAATGGAGGATTTTGCTGCTGAGCAGTGTTATTTTAAAGAGAACTTTCTTAAAGAGCATAAATATGAAATTTATTAAATAAGTTTTTTTATTTATATTTATTTATTTATTTATTTATTTATTTTGTTGTTTCAAGTTTTATCTTTATAAAATGTATACTCTTTCTAATGCGAAATATATAAATTTTTAATTGATATCCACTTTCTTAAATTTTTAGAAATATTTGAAAATGTTAGACAGAAATTGATAAAATTTTTGTAGCGCATTTTATGGTCTATTTGTCGTTATTATATTTTATTACTACAAAAAAGGCTTGACATCTACTATACATAGGTACATACATACATATGTATGTACATGTATAATATGCTGATTTAAAAATGTTTATAATAGAATAAATAAATTTATAGATTAAAAGTAAAGTCAACAAAGTCATTAACAAGGAAAATAAAATAAATAAATAAAATGCTATTTTTGTAATTGCATACATAAGTATGTGTGTTAATAGAACAAGTACTAAGGTGGCACTTACTTTATCTAGAAAAGTAAAGATTAAATAAATTGTTCCTAAACTCTATAATGAAACCCATGCGATCCCAATTTTACCAAAAAGTGTTTTCGTTCTCAAAAATTAGGCACATAGTAGCCCAGCAAGGTGGGTTTTATAAGGTGACTACAACTGACAGTTGCAGCTAAATTTTATTTTTGCTATTTGTTTTATTATTTATAAAATCCAATAATTTAAAAACATTGCTTAAGGGGTTTTGTAACAACGAAATCTTATTGAATTCCCCTTGTAACTAAGACTTCTTCTTCGTGTTTATAGGAAAAATTGTCAAACAATCAACTGTTGAAAAATATTCGATAACAAATAAAAAAATTGTTGAGAGGCAACAAAAATACAAAGTAAATAATAATTAAATAATAGAAAAAAAAAGAAATAAATGATTAAAATTTTTAAAGCTATTTTGTTTTTTCTTAATAAAGTAAACAGTTTTTACCTTTTCTTTTTTGTAACAAAAACTCTTCTTTGTTAATTTTAAACTGTCTAAACTTTTTTACATAATTTTCGGTCAAAGGATTTGTTTATTTTTTTCGTTGTTCCAAAGTAAAGAAACAGACCTTAAATGTTTTAATAAATTCCATGAAAATTAAATAAAACTTCATTTTGCTTTCATTAAGATTTAAAAAAAGTAGTTCATTTATATATTTGTTGGCATTTTTTGACATTCATATACATACATACATATAGAAGTTTACATGCATACATATGTACGTTATTTTTTTATATACTATTTTTATTTTAAAATAACTTAAATTATAAATATATAATTCTTTGTAATTTAAAAGTTTAAAATAAACTCTAAATATGTAATTTTAATATCAACTACAAAACTTTTTGATATATTTTTTTAAATAAATGCATTATTTTTGTAATTTTTTTATTATTTACTTAAACTTATTTGTTTAACGACTGAGACTCTTAAATGGAACTTAATTTGGTCTTTGTTTAATTAGGAAAACTCTTTGTGCGAATAAAATACAGTAGAAACTTTTGAGAATATTTTAAGTTTTAAACGTATTTTACTTGACTTATAAATTATGTGTAATGGTGTCTACAAAAAAAAAAACTCGTAAACTATTAATTTTATCGCATGCAAAAAAAAACTAAAATCACGTTTTTAAGTTTTACTAAACTGTAAGCATCTCGATAAGAATTGTGTATTAAATTTCAAAGTAAACATTGAAAAAACACCTATTATTTTAATGTGTTTGGGGGTTTCATAAAATTAAAAAATTTATTTTTTCAAAAAGTCTGCTCTTATGTTAATATTTTTGAAAAAAAAAACTTTGAAGAGTAAAATAAATAATTTGCGTCGTTTTGGAAGAATGATATACCACACGCACCCGCGCTGCACAAATCTTTACTTTAATAACATTTTAAAACAATTCTTAACTTGATACCAACTACGTACGCATGAACTTTGCACTTTACACAATTTGTAAAAGAATTACTTGCACGTGTAAACACCGGGGTAAATAAATACAAAAAAGGTTTAGTTAATAATTTACGAGTCTTTTATAAAAGAAATTAATTTTTTTTGCTAAAATGTAACTTAATCTAAGAACCGAGTTTTTTAACCTAAGAAACTAATCTTTTATATACATACATTATTATTTATTATGGCAATTTATTTATTATTTTAATTTTATTTTATTTTATTTTTTTTTTTTGATATTGCATTTTCAAATTCTTTTAGCTAAGCCTTTTAATGATATAAAGAATTTAAAATTTACTTTTATGTATGTTGGTATATTGTTTTGGTTTTAAGTTAAAAATATGATTATAATTTTATGGATCAGTATTTTATATAGAGAATGTTTACGTTTTTACTTTTTCAAGAACCAAAATATTGTTTAAGAAATACATTTTTTTTTTATTTTAACATTATTTAGTTTATATATTTTTTTAATTTTGTTATTTGCCATTTAATTTTTGGAAATTTTCGAATATATCACACTTGAATTTTTGTTTGTTTTAATTTTCTTTCCCTTAATATATGTATGTCTTAATTAAAAAGAAACCGCCATTATTTAAGTTTTTTCGTACTTTTATATGTCTGTTGGTTGCCTGAATTGAAATAGTTATTTAAAAACACAAACCAAAAAAATTAATCACAATTATCACCCCTTGTTTTTAGTATTAAGTATATTTTTTTTGAGAATTATGACGGTTATAAAATTACATTGCGCTTAATTTAAAGCGACAGCTCCTCATTCGATGTTTGTGTCTCTAAACGTGGTGCCTGCGTTAACTCCTCTCTTATGTCGGTCAGTATCACTACTTCGTAGGGACTACAATCGGAGAGATGTAGAAATGAGCAAAGCCAACCATAAAATCCCTTTTCTATATCTGCAATTTCATTGCACCATGTCGAAAATTGTAAGGATAATTGTACGAAACCGGCATAAATCCCCAAACCTAAACTACAAACGACTATATAAATGGGATAGGCCGCCACTAATATGGGTGACATTAAAAGTCTGACAATAATGGATTTCTCTTCATGCATATAGTTGAAAACATTATACCAGGTTATGGTGCCAATATAGAAAGAATAAACACTTGTTATTAACGTAACAAAGGGTAAACATATTAGGGACCATAGAAATATATGAAAACCGATATTGAAGGAACACTTGCAATATCTTTTATTTTCTTTAGTCTCAATTTTTATGGCCACGGCATTTATTTTTTCCAACTCATCGCGGCTAATGTTCAATTGCAAATCGAAACTTTGTCCTTTTTTCTTGCCACGTTTAATAGTGCCGGTCATGGTCAAATAATTGCTACTAGTGTCTCCAGACTTTTTTGTTTGATATCTTTCTAAAGACTGATCGTATGTATTCAAAACACTTGTTTCCCCCGATTCTAAGTCCTCATAATTTGTTTGTTCTGGTGAATTGCGAGCACTCCGTAACTGCGCTAGATCTGTGCGAATATTGACTCGCTTTTTGGAACTCGAACGATTACTAAGACAATCGTGCGATTTACTTAGTTTAACATCTAAACTACTCTCCGAATAGCTTGATGGAGTTACGGTGGACGACTCATGGCGATTTGTGGACTTAGTGCCTTGTGATATGGATTCAAAGTTGTTAAGCTCATTATCATCAACATAAATATTGTCCACAGATTGAGCGGATTTAGGGGACTTGACCGTTTTTTCGTCGGCAGTTTTGAGCGGTATTTGAGGCAGTGGTTGTTTGTTTTTCAGCAAAAGTTTCGTATTGAGAAGATCTTCTTCTAAGACATTATTGGATGGTGAAAGTTTTTGGCGATTCTAAAACGAAAATTAAAAAGTGTGATAAAGATATTTTATGTTGATAAAGAAAATTTCGTTTTTAAACCACATGTATATGGGTCATTTCACGTCAAGTGGACCAACTTGAAAAATCGATTCGGATGAAATTTGCATTGAAAAGTAGCTTAGACACAAAAAATTTTTTTTGAAAAGATTGAAAAAATATCTATCTAAACTACTTTGAACAAATTTTGCTAAGAGCAATAGGTAATAAGTTACATGGAGGAGAAAAAACACCTGGTTGGCCAAAAGGTCAAAATTACCCTCTAACTCGGAGAGTTCTTGACCGATCTTGTTAAAAATTTGTGTCTAAGCTACTTTTCAATAGGACTAACTATGGTGCAAATTTCATCCGAATCGATTTTTTAAGTTGGTCCACTTGACGTGAAATGACCCATATGTATTTTTTGGTCAATGGCCCTTAAAGCAAAAAAGTTGGTTAAATTTTTCTTAAGGATTTGACTGTTAAAAAATTTATAACGAGAAATTTTAAAAAGACCCCTACGTTCAGCAACACGCGCACTATTTACATACTTATGTACATATAAAACATGTTCACTTCGTTTTCTATACGTTGTCACGTTAATGTCCTCAAAGTTAAAAAGTTACGTTATACAGTCAGAGAGGCGAACATAAGTTTTTTTTTGTACATTCTTTTGAAAACAATGCTTTTCTTGTAGTCCTTTTATTTTTTTTTAATCAGGTAATTGTGACAAATTTTAAACCAATTGGTTTTTCGCTCTGCAAACGCGAGAAAAAATATTCAAATTAAAGGCCTTTCTTTGCTCATTACAAATTACTAAAAAAACAATGCATAGTTTTTTTTTCCAAAACAAACATTTTTGATTTTTCTTAAACAAATATAAATGTATATTAAATGTGTAAGTAGTTCAATTACATTAAACTAAAAACCAATATCACTTTCACCCTTAATTTTAAATGATATATCCTTACCTGTACATTGGCAATATGATCTACATAATTTTGTGTTCCATTTGTCTTTTTATTTGTTTGACGTTTACGTGGCGGTATAAAAACTGGGCGTTCCTTGACTACATTGATGTCACAACAATTATCATCATTTTTACTAACCATTTTCGTTACAAAAATTTTTAATTTTTTGATTTTATAATATGTATTATATTTGTTTAACTAAAGCAATATATTAAGTTACAGTTGATGGATATAATTTATTATATATGTATGTATGTTATAAAATATTTGACTTGTTAAAAAACTCTTAAATGCATTTGAACTTAAATTAGGACGTGTTTTTCTTTTGGCATTTTATTTAGTTTTTATCGTAACAACTACATTTTTTATATTGTTTTAATAATTTAACTTATTTAATAATTAAAGTATTTTTTAGCTATTTATTGAGTTAAATACGTATTATTTTTATTATTTGTGCGAAAACGCCTTGTTTTTTTGCAGTTTTAATAAAGTTTATTTGTCTGTTCACAATTCAAAGCAGTTGTATCCTTTTTTCTATCAAATGCGCTTTGTTATTGATTTTTCCATCATTTACAAAATTGCATGTCCTTGTAACGTTTTCTCATTGTTTACAGTTTGTTTCTCTTTATAAAAATTTCTACTTTTTAATGAGAGTTGTGCTTACTCTCTGTTATGAAAACAGCAGTAAAATATTTGTGTTTATATGTACATATGCACATACATTTGTATATGAAAATGATTTGTTGTGAATAGGGTAAAAAAAGACAAGGATGAACAGTATGAATAAAAAGGCATAATAAAAATAATTGTTATTGTCTAATGATTAAATGTCTGGAGTATAAAAAAAGTTTTTGCCATATACCTACCTATGTATGTACATATGTTTATTAGAAAAAAAATTTGTTTTTGAAAAGTTTTCTCTAACTTTGTACATATCCATACATATATGTATGTATATACTTATGTATGTATTTTTTATACAAAAGTGCACTTTTTTATTGATAAAGAATTTTATTAACAGAAAAATTTTATCGATGGAAAGTTTAGAGTTTTTAAACAATATTTCTATAAAAAAATATTTAATTTGCATCTGCTTATAAAAAAATCGTAATAAAAATGTTTGGAATTCAAAAGAAATTTATAAAAAAATTCTTATCTAAAAAAAATTTGATACATTTTTTGGTAAATTTTTTACTCAAGTTTTTTAAAAAAATTTCCTTATCATAGAGTATATTTATTAAAAAATATATATTTCCATAATTAATGAAACTAAACATTTTTTTTTTCAGAAACATTGTTTAATGTATCATAATGTTATGAATAACATTCATGTTAGTTTCATAATTTTAAAGCAGAAGCAAAAATAATTTTGTAAATGAAAAATACTTTGTTTACTTATTTTTCAGTATAGGTATTTAGATATATTCTGGAATAAGGAATTTATTTCATCATCATCGAATGTTAACTTCAATGGATTGACGTCGACAGATAATCCAATACGGAAGAAGAACAATTTTTTACATATTTAAGTTATTGCCATCACTTGTAAAAAATAAAAAATATATATTACAGACAGTCGCGTATTTGTATGGAAAGCCCAGGAAATTGTCATTGTTAAAATGTTAACGTTATTTTCATTTTGTTAAAACTGTTTGGCTAATTAAAATATACAGACTTCACACGAAAAAAAGAATACTATACTAAAAATTCTTAAATTTAAAC
>NDXZ01138056.1:0-11598 GCA_003055125.1 Paykullia maculata | reverse complement strand
TTTGTAAAACTTCTTCTCAAAGTCGCCTCTCTGTCGCACATCTAACTTAAAGGCAACAGTAGAAAAAAGTCTAATAGATTTTTTTTTAAGTTAAATAAAAGTAAAATATCCCTAAGTAGCAATTGTCGCTTGTGAAGAAGGACTAATAGCACAATAGCGTGAGAAATTACATTTAGTTTAGTTTTTTATTTAATTTTTTGCTGCAGTTGCTTCGTTTTCATTTTATTCTTTACATCTGCCCGTAGCAAAGAAAAAAGTTGTTTTTAACTTAAATTTGCCATCAAAGGAAACAAATACAAATAGAAATTTGCACAAGAAAATTATTGCAGCAACAATTTTATGTTTTAATGAAGTCAGAAAGTAGTCTTTGGTCGAGCCTCAGTCTGCGATGGAAAGAACAAAGAGAAAATTAATTCATTTCATATAGCAGATGAGAAAATAATTAATTTAAAACCAGTTACTTCATCAGCAAAGCAAAAACTAAGATTGAAATAATAAACTAAACTGGCTAATCAAGGTAACTGGATACTGGGGCAATTTTAAAGTATCATTTTTTTAACAACAACAACTTCTCTGGCAGACAAAAAACATTAAACATTTAAGCCCTCATGAAATAGGGCTCAACAGCAACAACAGTAACATAAACAAGAGCGCTATATTCGGCTGTGGCAAATCTAATATACCCTTCACGACGCATATTTATGTATGCATGTATATACATATATACTTATGTATGTACGTATGTATTTACATGTCCGCAAGGTATTTAAAGCTTTAGATAACTTTATATTAATTTTAGTTCATATAAATTTTTCGCGCATATCCTTGCTGATTCTGGGCTAATTAGTAAATGACGTCGCAAATGAATATTGTAGAAATTACAAACGGAATGATAGACTTATATACATATACCCTTGTCACCTGTGGTGAAGGGTATACAAACTATGAACTTTTCATTAAAAATATTGCGCACAGATACTCAAGCATCGGTACTAATACGTTTTTACTAAATATTCTCTGTTTAAAATATTAAATTTATAGCCAACATGTAGCAGCAGCAACAATAAAATGTGTTACAACAACTACTTTGAATGTTCATCCTATTCTTGTTGCTGAAGTACTCAAGTGGTTAAAAATGTATAAATGTATGAATGTTTAGTATTTACATGTATGTATGTGTTGCAACTATTAATGTTCGACTAATGATGGGAAGAATTTAACCTAAAACCATTTTTCGTGTTGTTCTCCAAAATGTGGCTATAAACAGTACGAATATGTAACTATGTATATGTATGTATGTATGGGCGTGTATTTGTGTGTGTGTATTTGCGTTGATGTGCAAAAGTATACCTTGAGAAGATCATAAAAAATGTCTTAAAAATCCTTTGTATTCATAAACTACTTTATGTTTTTTGTAAGTGTGTGTGTGTGTGTGTGTGCATTTGTTTAGAAAAACTATCACGAACAGTAACCTCTTTAATATTGAAATAAATTTTAAACTGCAAGTTGTCATCGTAAAATATTTTTTAAGTTTTGAAATGTGGTATTTCTTAAAGCCATCAAGTGCATATAGGAAGAGTGAGAATTTTCAATTTATTTGATCATTTGTGAAATCTTAAAACGATTTTTAGTATTTTTGATAAAAATAATCTTTATACATATACTTATATTTAAAAAATTAAAAATACATTAATCACATATTGAGCAAAGCACAAAAAAAGAGTGTTATTTTTGTATTTTTATACCCTTTACCACAGGTGACAAGGGTTTATATGAATAAACTGGCAAGATCCATCAATACCCACCTGAGATATAAGCAAAAAAAGACGACTGCCTCTTTTTTTTAACAAAAAAATATTGGACAATTTTCCCAAATGGGCCACACATGGTATACCCTTCAGATTTGGCCCAGCCAAATATAGTGCTCTTACTTGTTTAAATCCAATTTTTATTATGCTTCACTTTTTCTGAAACAACAGTGAATTATTTATTTGCAAAAAACCTGCCGTACAAACGTACTTATAAAGCAATCCATATTTAAACGTACATTTTTATGATGATGTTTCATATAATAATTTGTGGCATAAATAGAAACAAAAAGTATAAAAACATAAAATGTCTTGTATTTGACATCACTTGCCTTGTGACCATAATAAAACAAACAAACGTGATGTGCGAACGCAACTTGCAATGGTCTTCCATATATGTACATAGATACACTTTCAGAATGATAATGGTGGTGTGATTTTAAAGATGATGTTGAGGATGATGACGGTATTGATGATGTTTGGACGAGTTAAATATCATTTAGTTTATGCTCGTCTGGTAATATTTTGGAAAAAGCACATTTGTACATAAATACTTATTTAAGAATAATTCTAAAACATTTTATTGTTATTCTCTTTTTTGTTTTTATACCCATCACGACAGGTGACTTTCTTGAATAATTATTTGCGACCCCTTAAAGAATATATTTTCTGATAACTTATAGGTAACCAAGGCGATTAATTGTTTTGCGCCTCTTAGGGTAATGGTTAAAGTTAACTTTTTGAGGCCGCTAGATGTTTCAAAATATCACAAATACCTGTGGAGACGTATAAGTCGTAATATTATTTAAGTTAAAGTGGGGAACTCATATACTGCTTAGCAGCAAGTTTTGTGGCTTTAATCGACTTCATACCTGACACGAGTCACTTTTTTAACGAAGTCGGTATTTGATATAAAAATTAAAAGCAGGGGCGAGGCATCCCTCATACAAAGAAATTACACTTTATGATATTCGCAGATATATAAAGTTGTAGTTTCGCCACATTGTTGGCCATTTAAAACTCAGTGCCGCGTAGGGTATTATAGTGCGACAAAAGGCAGCGTTTTTCTTCTACGACTGAATTCAGCTCACCGCGTTTATTATCCCTTTACTGTTATTTGGCTCTTTACAGCCAACGGCATCTATTCCCTTTATATGTGCAATAATAAATATTTAATTTGTATGGTCCTTTTCATTCTAATTTCTTCTACTCCTTGAATAAGCACATGGCCATATGCTTTTTATTAGGTTTTAAATGTTTTCAGCCCTTTTTAGCAATTTTACCAAAGTGATTTAAATATATATCGTCCCTGCACCGATGCATTTTTACCTTTTAAAATATATTTTTTTTTACAGAGTAAATAGTTAAATGCTTAAAGTATCTTAAAATTATGAATTTACTTCGTATGGAGGCCACCACTTTCCCTTTTAATATGCGCAAATAATTAGTTTTAAATAATTTTATGTTGAGTTGCATCCGGCGTTAGCTGTGTTATTTTGCATAAATCTTGTGGATATTGTGTCAATTACTTAATTGTTTTATTTTTAACAAAGTCTTTAACATGTGAAGTTGTAAGTGTCCAGCATTTCACGCCTGTTTTTTCAAAGTCGCCCCTAAATATTTAATTTGTCAGGCTTCCCCGGTGTCTTCGATAGTAGAAGCCGCTTGACAGGTGAACTTATCAAACAGAGGGAGCTCCTTATGTCAGCATCTGATAATTACTGGTTCAATTACATTTTTACAGCGCCTTACTTTGTAGTTTAATCACAAATAAAGTTTTCTATATTAATTGTTTCTATGTTAACCGTTAAACACCAATAAAAAATAAATTCTTGTTAATAAACTAAATATATCAGGTGGCCTCAGTTAATCAGCTGATTATTTTTTTTGTCACGCTAATGTCAAACTCCATACATAAAAAAATAATTTTCTCTCTCTTCTTGTAAAGCCTAGTGTCAAACTTCATATAAAAAAATGGATAAAAAAATCCTCTCCGAACTGAAGCCACCTGATATTAATTCGCCTTGTTAATAAAGTTCGTTTTTCCTGTATTTTATGAATTTACCAAAAATATCGATATTTTTAAATCGATATATGTATCTCGACCGGCAATAATATTGAAAAAAATATCGATAGAAAAAATATTAATATTTTTTTCGCATTTGCCCATTTCAATTATAAATACAGGCAAACTTCACCGCTTTATAGATTTGTATGTTTTATCTATGTTTTTTTTTGGATTGACTTGTTAAACTTGTTTTAACAGGTTGTTTTGTATGGCGCTTAGTTTAATTCATTCTAAAACAAAACAAAAAGATTTAAATACAAAGTGTCACTGACGCATTTAACTGATTCATTGGGAAAATGCATACATATAAAATAGTAACTTATGAATAACAGAGCTTTTTCAAAACGTATAAAGTTTTTAAAAAGATTCGCATATTAAATTAATTTGTAAACAGCATTTAAGCCAAAAATTAATTGATTATTTTATATTATAAGTAACGTAAACCTGGTATGTTTCCTTACCCCAATAGTAATGACTTTATTAACCAATTGGTTTCAGTAAACATTAAAAGTACCATTTGCTGTCAAAAGTGTTTATTCAATGTTTACAATATTCAAATATCATGGTTTTTATAAAAACTCAACAGATTGACCATACTGTTAAATTTTTTTGTGTAAAGAAACCAATGCTTCGATTTTCAACCAAATTCCCCCACCAATTTGTTTGTAAATACATGTTTCCTTTTTTAGTAGTAATTTTTTTCTCAAATTGATGTCTGCATAATATCAAAAAAATACAAAAAACATATCCATAGTTTTTCAAGGAATAAATACCGCTATTTAAATTATATTTCAACGTTTATTGGTTTAGTAGTTAAACAGGGCACTCTTTTTACCCCTTAGTTCCCTGAATTTACAAAATGTTTTAATTTTTTGTTATCTTGCCAAGTTTAGCAGATATAAGGTTACTACAAGCCCAATAAATACAAATAAGTACTATAATTAAGGTAACAGTTTGCCATCTTATATGGCTTATATAAACTAAAAAAAAAAACTTAAACAAGTAACCTAAAAGTTGAAAAAGCACTTTTTGCTTCATTATACGATAAACTTCTTAACCAGAATTAATAGGGCTTTGTGTAGCATTTTTAGGTTCAAAAACTCAAAAAAATAATTAAAAAGTACCCCAATGCTCCCTGTATGTCTTTTTATCTCATTCGGGATAAAAAGGATCATATTTCTAGACTCATAAGCTTGAAAAATGTGCAAAAGTACCTAAAAATTGAAAAAATCTTTTTTGCTCCCCGTTTACCTTAAAGTTTTCTTTTTTTCTATTCCATTACCAATGTTATTCAAATTCTACTACATTATACTGATGGAGCCTCAAAAAAGTACCAAAACATATATTTTAACCATTTTCCCCCTTTTGGTATTTTTTTCATCCCCATTTCAGTGTTAAATTTTTTTCTCAAATGAAAGTCATCTTTACAAAAATTCTATAAAAATTTAAAAAATTTATTGTTACAAAGTATCAAAAAAAGTACAATTTGTATCCCTATAAATTTTAATTTCCAAAAAGTACCAAAAACGTATTCATATTTTTTGCAGGAGTGACGATCGCAGTTAAAACTATTTTTCTAAGATTTTGGCATAAAAGTTACAAGGGGCCCTATCCGCTTATTTTTTGAGTAGAATACAATACTTCAAATATTTTGTTTGTATCTTGTTTAGTTTAGCAGATATATAAGGTTACCGATTTTTTCTTTTTTTACCCCCTAAAAATATGAAGTTCCAAAAATCCCTTTTTAATAAATTTTTACAACGGGAGGGGAATCCACAGTCAAAATTTTATGTCTCTAGCTTTATACATTTGAGTTGTGCGATGATAAATCAGTCAGTTAGTCAATTATGATTGTGGCTCTTTTACATTTTTAGATAAAAAGAGGGCGTGACTTTCAAAATTTCTCAAACAATTTTAGCCTATTGTTTTTTTCTTGGACTATTAGTAACATGCTGACGAGAGAATCGGTCCAACGGTGTGTCCAGCTATAAACTACAAACATACATACAAATTTTTTTCTTCTTTATATGTATGTATATATAGATATAGAACATAGAACATAGATAGTTAAGCAATTTTTAACAGCTATCCCTGTTTTGACTTACATAATTTTTATTTTATTTATTTAACAAGAATAGTTTGCACAAAATAATTTTTTTTTTACAAATTATTAAATTTTGATTTACTTTTTTTTTAATCACAGGATAATTTGTCTACAATCTTAGCAGAACAACAGATTGTTGTGGAAATATTATTCAAACATTGAAACATTAAGAGCATACATTTAAAGTATCCAGACTTAAACCGAATGCAGTATTTAAATTGCGGCCTAGAAACTTCCTCACGTTTTTTAGTCTCAACCTCATCAATAACAAATACTGCACAATCAACAAATACCTCAAACTTTTTAATACATAATCAAAGCACCTCTAGAAGCCCTAATAAAATTCCAGCTTCAAAGAGTAGTACCCTTTACAGCAAATCCAGTGTAGATAGTTTAAGCACCATCTTTGAATTGCCTTCAACATCCAAAAATCCTTTAGTGCAGGCCAACTCTAGTGACTTGGATCCAGCACAAAACCCATGAAATTTACTTGCATTTAATGTTAAATTTGCGCGAAACAAACTGTTATCGTTTTTCAATCGCGATATGGCCGCCACCGATGGCCAAATAATATTGGCCGCATCCCGTTTCGGAGACTCGACATCATCGCCACCCGTTTATTTGCGTGACTTTTCGAAACAAAAACTACCGGCTGTAGCCAAAATTGTCAAGGGTCAACATCAAAATCTCGGCGTGCCCACACTCTCAGCACCTTCCCTACAAAGTACGGCTCTTTTCTTAAGTTCGGGTAAGAAATACCAGATTCTCGCACAACCAATCAAACTAAAAGAGGGTCGTAAGCCTACAAATGTTGGTGCTAAGGTTTTAATACCCGAAACGTATCCAGGCTATTTTGAGCTACTAAGCGAAGATGGCCGCTCTACGCGTTGCATTGAATCGGTCTTGGAGCTGTCGAAGCGTCGCAATTGTCGTGTTTTGGTGCGTGAAACATTTCGTTGTCCCCAGATGAGTCGTACCATACACGCAGGTGAAATGCTAACAACCATGAACGACAACGGCAAAGTGTTGCAGTGCAAAAATATCAAGGATGAGATTATTAATCTGCCACTCGATACCAAAACGAAATTTTCACCTATAGCTAAAGAGGACAGTATAAGTGGAGTCCATACTGTGAAGAATCTATTGTTGAAAAGAATGCCAGTTGTTGTAAGGTAAGTTTTGAAAGGCAAAAAACATCTTCAAAGTTCTTTTAAATTGACAAGTTTTAATGGCTTGACACTTACGATTATTTCTCTCTCTCTTTCTTTCTTTCGTTTTACTTTTAGATTAGTACATGGTAGTGTACCAAAAGGTCTAAAACAACCCTTTGTACCGGAAATGCGTCTTTTAGGCTGTGTCGAAATTGATCGTATTTTTGCGTTGCCATTGCAAAAAGATAATGACTTGGTGCCAGTACCCTTGAATGCTAAAATCAAATTGCAACGGGTCAAAAATATGGATCAATTGGAACATTTTATCGAGTATACACGATTTTTCGAGAAAGCTCAACGTTTGCTAATCGATGCACGAGATCGTTTGCAAATCGTAGATATTAAGCTGTCGGAAAAAGAGAAAAAGGATTCAAAATTTAATAGTCGTAATAAATTACCAGTGGTTACGTTGCCATCAGCAGCCGGTGTAGCGTATGTGGCCAATGGTCTCTTAGAAAATGGTTACATTTTAAAACGAAGTGCCAGCTGTGATTCGTATAATAAAAGTCAACCGCCAGCAGAAATATCTGAAGATTACAAGGACATTGATCTTATCTACGACTATGTAAGGGGATTGACGCCACTGTCCAAAGCTTTACCGAGATTTGAGCCCATCAATGAAACGCCAACTATTAAGTCGCAATATACCGATAGTAGTGGTAACTATTGTAGTCTTATTCGGGTTAATCAGAGTTCAGGCAGCCATAAAAACAGCAACAATAATAATTCAAGTAGCAATAATAACAGTCTAAATAATAGTGGAAATGGCATCGGCGGCTGTGGCGGTGGTGGAAATAATAACAATTCAAATAGTAACAACAACAACAACAATTATAGTAGTCTGGAATTAAATAAACTTACAAATACTAACAGCAGTCACAATAGCAGTAGTAACCAAAGCCATCAACACCATCACCATCATCATCCCCAACATCATTTGCCAGTCGCCGTTGTTCCACAAATGCAACATCACAGTCAACATAATCATCACCATCAGAATCATTCGCATAATCATCCAACATCTGCCGAAGGTGGAGGAGGAGCAGGAGGTGGAACTGGTGGTGGCGTTGGCGGTGGGGGTGGTGGTGTTGGTATAGTCAATCATTATCAACACTCACATGTCCAAGAGGATATTAAGCCAGTGCCACCACCAATTGAAACAATACCGGGTAAAAAATTACCAGAGAAACGTCAACGTCCTACACTACCAAAGCTTTATTTAAAAAATTCACATAGTGCTAGCAGCAGTAGTGGAGGTGTCGGCGGTATTGGCAATGGCAATGCAACCAACACTAGCAGTTCGAATGGTAGTCATCATAATAATCATCACCACCATAATCATAATCATAACCAACAGCAGCAACACAGCCATCACCCTAATTCCTACAGTCATCAAGCGTCGGTAGTAAATGTATCAGCATCATCCATAGCTGCCGCAGTAGCAGCTCATCATCATACGCATCATCACCATCATCATGGCAATGCAGCGTCGTCTAACGGCAGCAGAGTTTTGACACCAATTAATCATCATCATACGCCTAGTAATGGAAATGTTGCACCTTTAAGTGCCAGCATATTAAGCAAAGATTGTGGTTTAGAGCCTCAGTCACCATTATTTCATATCAGGTGAGTTTCATTTACTTGATTTAAATTTGACTACATTTTACCAGAAAAAATAACACTCTCAAAGTGTTAAGGAATTATTTAAACTGTAGTATCGCGTTAGTGGTGGATTACTCCTACACCTTGTTGCTCATTAAATTTTTAGTTTTTTTATAACAACATTTAAATGTTTCCTTAGAATTTAATTTATACCCTCAACATTTATATATATATATATATATATATATATATATATGTATATATGTTTTTGCTAAAGTTTAACCTTTTTTCATTTAAGACGTTATAACGTTTATAAACCTTAGTTTTTATTATGGTAATCCTAAACAAGATGGTTGAACTTCGGACAAGATTTTTCTTGAAAACTTTTTCTACATAAAGTTTGACAATTCAAATTAGTGCGAGATGAAAAGGAATGTTTGCATTTTAAACAATTGGAACACTCTTAGCAAGGGCACGACTGGTGCAAAGTTAAATTAAAAAAAATATATTTGAACTAAGGACTCAGTTAACATATTAATTTTTTTTATAATACGTTATACATTTGGCACCACACAGTTAACAAGAATTATATTGAAGTCCGACTGTAGAAAAAAAATTAATTTTGAAATGTTTATTACATCGCTTGTAAGAATTTTTTAATATTTTTTTTTTTGCCAAAAGTAAAAAACTTGCAATTTTCAATTTTTTTTTCTATTGATACATTAAAAATATAACAAAATAAAAATACTTTAAAGATGTAAAACATATTAATGCAATTAATATATATATATATTTCCCGCCTGCATTGTTATTACATTTTTATTTTTTCATTTTCGTATTTGGACGTAATCGCCAAAATTAAACACTTGTACCAAACTTATACATACCCTTATCACCTTAGGTGAAGGGTATAATAAATACTTCAACTTCACCTTCTAATGTTAATTTGAATTTTATTTACAAGTATTTAAACGGAAACGGAAATGGTGGAGCACCTATTGTGCCGCTGTCCGGTACTCACTGGTAGACGACATCGATACTTCGGTGATTTCTATGTCGACAACTTAACGACACTATCGGACTGTGACCCATACGCTATGCTAGGCTACGCTAAGGGCCTGAAATGGCTAAAGGTGGCAGATGCCTAACCCCGTACACCTTACCACACTCGACCAATATCCCATTCTACTTACTCTACTCCTTCTCTTACTTCTTCTTCTTTGTTTCTTTATTCTCTTTCTAGGACAATCACAATGGACAATTTTGTCTCTGGGTGAATTGGTGAATTCATTCACCAAATGTCCTTAAACCTAACCTAACCTAACAAGTATTTAAACAAGAAGACATATTTTGTATAAGTTTTAAGAAACAAATAAAATGTACAAATATTTTCAGATACATATCGTCGTTCGTAAATTATTGTGTTCTATATGACAAAAATGTTTTTTTTTCAATTACAAAAAACTGAACCGAAAAAATGTCCGCAATTTTTTTACCAAAGAAAGTTCTAAAGTTTGTGGTTTTTTCTGTAAAAAAAATGTCCATCTTTGGAAACGCGTTTAAGAAAAAGACGCATTTAAAAAAAAAGTACTATGTGCTATATGCACTGATTTACGAAACTTTTCATCTTTTATAGCAAATAGAACAAAAAGTAAAAGTTTTGTAAGGAATAAAAAGCAACTTGTTTTTACGCAACAAAAACTTTATTTTATAAAATATAACTTTATTTTAAACTTTTTCTTATAATTAGGTCCAGTTAAAAATATTATCGGAAATATTACGGCAAAATCTGTATTACAAAATGGCTGAGGTATAAGCAAAGAAAAAAAAGACGACTGCAGTTTTTGAATAAACTACAGATATGTTTAAAAAATTAGACTTATTTGTTCGAAATTCGCAAAGATATCGGCGCAAAATCTATATGGACAGAAATCCTATATGGATAAAAATTAATATCATAAGAAAATCAAGTTTTCTAAGACTTCAATTACCTTTCGGACGTGTAAATACGTAAAAATACTTTGCTCTTAATTGTTATTGTTTTAAGCAATGTTAAGGAAATAATTCTGTACAGTTACTTTTGGTAAAATCAAGCAAACGATCAAAAAGAATATAAGTATTACAAAATTATCGATAAGAAAACACGGCTTTAACATAGACTCATATATTATTTTATACTCTTCACCATAGGTGGCAAGGGTGTATATAAGTTTGTCATTCCGTTTGTTATTTCTACAATATTTATTTGGTATTCCAATATTTATAAGGTATTCTAAGTCGATTAAGCCATATCCGTCTGTCCGTGTGTTGGTTGAAATCAACTTTTCTCAGCCCCCTGATATCCTACGGACCCGTTAGAGGTATCAAACGATTAGAAATATCCCTTAGATTCGATATTGAAAATCAAGAAAAAAAAGCAACTCTTTTTTTCTACACAAAAATTAATTATATATGTAAAAAAATTTACTCATTGGCCCATAGTAATGGGCAAAAAACCTATGTGGACAAAAATGTATACCATACATACATAGAAACATACACACATACGGATATACACTTTTTATTTCACAGCTACACGTATTGAAGGGTATATAAAATTTGCCACTGCCGAATGTAGCGCTCTAACTTGTTTTTCTTTCATTTCATTTAACAAGTGCAATATGAAGTCAATAAATATGAAGAAATAAATATTTAAAACCAGAAAATTAAATGCAAAGACCTCCAAATTACTACAAACTTAAATAAGGCTTGCATTTTTGCTTCGATTTTGTTCTATATTCACGACTTTATACATATTGAACACAA
>NDXZ01138055.1:0-14124 GCA_003055125.1 Paykullia maculata | reverse complement strand
AATGAAGTTCTTTCAACATCAAATTTTTCTGATGTCCTTTAGTATATAATTTAATGCATATATTAAATGTTTTTATATCCGGCTTAACCTACAAATACTAAAGTCTTAATGTCAGCAATATATTTAAATATTTTATCTCTTAGTAGATTTAACTAATTCTGACAATGTTATGTTTATTATAGTTCTTAAAAATTTTTGCAATTATTTTTGCTATTTGTAATATGTTTTTTGTTTGCTTTAGCAATTGCATTAATTCAAATATATACAATGTTCGTAGATAAAAAATATTGATTGATTCTTTATCTAATAAACTTAATTTACTATACATAAATGACATACAAATAGAAATATGTATGTATGTATTTATATAAGGGTGATTTCGTTTGTAAGCAGTCGAATTATTAACTTATAGGTCAAATAAAATTTTATGAAATTAAATAATTACTTTTTTTTAAATTTAATTAACCTATTTAAATTAATACACTTGTTCACTCAGGGTTAAAGAGTGAACAAGTGTATTAGTTTTTATCTGATACGATTCTTTTCAGGGTCGACCCTATTACAAAAAAATAGTCGTTAGAGTATAGTTTTTATTCAAGAGTAGATTTCAATATTTCGTTATCTATTTTTGATGCGTACAAAATATCTACTAACTCAATTTAAAAGAACAAGTATGTCTGTGAATAAATTCTAGAGCACAAAATTGAATTATGGATATCAAAGAATAACAATCATACGCATATCAATATGAAAATGTGTCGACATACAAACACATTGATGCTGAGCATTAAAATAACTGCTTTATGTGAAAAGTATGTATTTATGTGTGTGCAGACGACAAAAAAACTATTGCATAGGGATATTCTTGCGTTGCTGCTGGAACATATTATTTTGTCTATATTCTGTTTAGATCTTTCTCATCTTTATTATTTTTGTATTATTTTTTCTTTTTTTTGTTATCATAGAGTCTAAGCAATGGAAACAGGCGAATACCATTATTAGTAACTTGAGGCAAACAATAGCATTTCTATTACTATTAATATGAGTAGAGACAAGTAATAATTATTGTAATAGTTTCTATACTAAATTGAGTTACTCTACATTATAAAAATACTACTTATTTAAAAACAAAATTTAATTACTTTAATTAGTATTGACATTTAAAGACAAGGTAATTACATTAAAATTATGACATAATCTACAAAAAATGGGACTGAACAGAGTTTTGCCAAAACCCAAAATCTTTGAACAATATCTCCATTTTGATGTGGACATTTACATTTCGCAATATTAACGGTGTTTTAATGTAGGAAATTTTGTTTAATGTAATGTAGATGTAGAGAATGGTAAGTTAAATATATAGTTAGTTTATTTGAACTGTTTTATAATGTATTCGATATGGCCATATTCACACAGTTTTACACCTAGATCATTCAACTCTTTGATTCAACAATTAATAAAAGCAACTGCACCGTGTGTTTTATTGTTAATGCTCGTATGTTTGTGAAATTAAAGTTTTGCATTAAATAGAACGCCAAGGAAATTCATCCACTAGCACCGACATAGATAAACTGGTCTGGGGGCTATACCCTCCCTAAAAAAATTAAAGCTCCCAAAAACTTTTTATTTGACAACTATCTTTTACAAAAACTTTTTTAATCACATTAAAATATGTGAAACTATGGAAATAATAAAAAAAAATTAAACAGATATGGATATATTTTTCACTGCCGATTACTATATACTATAATACAAAAATTGAACAATTTGTCCCTCCCTTAAAGATTTTTATATTACTTGGCCTGGAAGAAATTTAGCTCCCCAGGGAAATGTGTCCGCCAGAACAATTTTTTCTAGGAAAGTGTGGGAAATCCAATAAATTATTCTCGCTTTGCCAATCTTGCTGTAATTATGAATGCTTTAGTTCAATCTTTAGTTAAGATATTAATAATAATAAAAAGGTCCAGAATGACTGCCTTGCGAAACTTACTTACCGACTTAAATGACTAATACAGATCGTTTGTTCCCATAGCCGAACGTAGAATAGATTTCCAAGCGCCTCGGTCTTCTGCGCTTCTTCTCTGATTTATGGCACCAAGTTTCGAGATGTCTTCCTCTACTTGATCTTTCCAACGGAGTTTCGGTCTTCCCCTTCTGCGTGATCTGTCACCAGGTTCATAATCAAATGACTTTTTAGCTAGAGCGTCTTCATGCATTCTTACGCAATCATTGTAATCTAATACGCCTTGATATGTCAATTTCGGCATATAGCTCATAAAGCTCGTGGTTTATACGACACCGATATTTTCCGTCAATGCAGATTGGTCCATAGATTTTACGAAGAATTTTTTTCCCAAACACTCCAAGAACTGCCTCGTCTGCTTTCGCAAATACCCATGCTTCAGAACCATATAACAGCATGAGTAGTATCAGTATCCTGTTAAGAGTGTTTTTTTCTGTCGGGAGATTGCTTTGTTCCTAAACTGCCTACTTAGTCCAAAGTAGCATCTGTTAGCCAGTACAATTTTTCTTTTTATCTCAAAACTGACGTTGTTTGTTCTGTTCATGGCGGTACCGAGGTAGATAAAATCCCTGACTATCTCAAAGTTGTAGTTTCCAACTTCCACTGTCTGCCCGCGTCTACTGGAAGTCTTGTGCGTTGGTACCATCAACTTGGTTTAATCTCCGTTTACTGCCAGACCCACTTTCTTCCTTTCTTTCACCTTCTCTACTTTTTCAAAGGTGCTAGTTACTGCTAAGCGAGTAAGCAAGGCGTTAGCGAGTAACATGTGTTGTTTGGTGTACAGTGTGCCAGTACTATTTACATTTGCGTCTCGTATAACTTTTTCCAACAGAATGTTAAAAAGATCACACGATAGACTGTCTCCTTGTCTGAAACCTCGTTTGGTACTGAAGGGCTTGGAGAGTTTCTTTCCTATTTTAACTGAGGATCTTGGGTCAGTTAAGGTCATCCTGCAAAGTCGTGTTAGTTTTGCCTTGCGAAACACTTTAGATAAAATTTTATTAAAAATAACATCCTGCTCTTAACCAACTAACAACAATTTTATTAGATCAAGGTTTTTTAAAAAAATCCTATTAAAAACAATTTTGTTAACTAAAGATCGTAGCTGACTCTATTGAGGACGTGAATAAAATAATAAATTGTCTATTCGTTAAGTTTTGATTATATAACAACTTAATAAATAATTAACACTGTAGCTTCTGTAGTTTTGCTTGTGTATTTTATATCGCATTTTAAATCATTTACTGTCATCTTATTGACAGATTAAAAAATTTTTATATGCACACATAAATTCGTATGTAATTAATTAAACCAATGAAATTTCTTGTCTCTTTTAAGGTATTTGTGTCTTAAAATGTTGGAAACACATTTGATCGTAATAAGTAAGAGATTATTTCATTGCATTTGAGGCTACCATGAGAGTCCTGTCATGCTTTTCTTTGGCGCTTTCAAGTATAGAATTACACTTCAAATAATAAGGTAAATATGCGTTAACAGATTTTAATTTTTTAGTTTACGCCATTTTAATGCAAAGCGTAGAGAAAACAAACAACCGTTTTAATAACACACAACCCTTTGACTGACAGAATAGTACCCTTATTGATAATCCATAAAACTGCCCATATAAAATTATGATTTGAGGCAGTTTCTCCATCACATTAAATTTTGTTGTTTAAATGGTTTAATGTTTGGTTATTTTGATAACTAAATTATACTTAAACCCAAGAGCTCTAGTAACTTACTTAAGATTAAAATTTAGACAAAACTATTTTAACTCCTTTTCGTTACAACCGCATTCGACTGTAGATACATGGGATGCTGCGTTAAACTATATGTGATAGTAAGCAATTCATGCATACATGTTGTTGCATTTAAACGAAGCATTAAATTATACAAATGCATCGCATAAGACTCTATGTATATATGTGTGTATATGTATGTATTAAAGTGTATATGAAACAAGTATCAGTAATCTTTTCATGATAATAAACACATTAAATAACGTTTCATTTATATTTACTACTACTACTTTATATGGGTACTAATGCAAACACTGAATAGTAAATCCCAATGGAGAAAAGTAGAATCAAAATATTTCTAAAGAAAGTATCTTTTTGAATATTTGCTATAGGAACATGGCCTACAAAATGCATTCAAAATGCAGTTTAGAGCAGCAGCCAAATTCGTTTAAATATTTAATTAAACGAGAACATACTTTTCAAAATATAAAAAAAAAAACAGTGCTGTGTCTGAAATCCCAACTCTCAAAATTTCCAACGGGCTACAATTAAACTATGTACTACAGTTTGCAGTGCTGCCACTCTTCCCTGTCTATACATACAAGAGTTTATGTATAAATGTGTATGTGAGTGTATATAGAAACGTGTGAGATGCGAAATAGTTAGTTGTAACTTTGACTTTTTAACACATACTGTTTTTTTTTTGCTTTACCGCATCACATACTAATTTGCAATACACTATAGCAAAGGCAAAAATTGAGTAATCATCAGTGGCAAAAAATCATAAACACTTATGTACATATTTACAAGTAGATGCGTAGACATGCAATAAGACATGCATATAACCACTTAGAAAATACAAACAGCAATAGGAGGGTGGTAGTAAAAAAAATTTTATCTAAAATTTTACGTGTAATTTAAAACATTTAAATTCGCTATATTCGGATTTACCAAATCTTATATAAATATTTATGTTTGTATGTATTTTTTTTAAATGTGCCAGAAAAGTAGTTAAAGTTTTAAAAACTTGATGTTTTTATGATGTAAATTTTTGTACATATGTATTCTGGTTCTGGGCCAATTAATCCAAATATTTCTTCCAAATAACCCAAAAGGCATGTTCTATACACAAACAACAAACATGTTTGTATGTTATTCACCAGCGGCAAAACATTTAATTTTGTGTTAATAATATAAGACAGTCGTCTAGATATTGCCAGTATTCAATATAAAATTTTTCGGAAATATTTCCGAAAGTCATAATATAAATCTGCCCTAATTCTGTGAATGGCATCAAATTTCATTGTGCTTTAACGTCTTCGTTGCAGGGAAACAGAGCTCATTTTTTTGATTTTGAATAAAATGGTAGCGATTCACTTTAAAACAAAATAAAAGAAGATAAATATTTCTTGGTACAAAATTACAAACTTCTTATCAGCCGGTTGCACCGCTTGTGGTGATATAAAAATAAAATTTAGAGTAGATAACGATATTTTAAATGTAAGTTTGGAGATTTTTTTTTATATGATCTTAATTTAAATGTGATCTTACAAAAAAAAAAACTACATTTCTATTATTTTCAAATAGTTGTAGAGTCGAGCCTCGTATTAAATAACACATCACTTGTCACATGATGCTACTGCCATAGTTATAGTGTCAGATATTAAAAAAATAAAAAAGTTGTAAAAACATACACTTCTTATTCGCGTACAGCATGTGACACATGCTGTTTCTTTGTTAACGTTGTGCATGTTTTTAACACAGCAAAAGATTTTTTTCGTTTGTTTAAGTTTTGGTTTTTTTTCAACCTTACTAGGCACAATGAAGCATGCAAATCAGTTCAGAATAAGAAATAAAGAAAAAAATTACTTTTTTATTTCAGTTTATTGAGAATTAAGGAAGAGATTTTTTTCATATCAATACTCAAAACAGCAGTTTTTGTTTTTTGACAAGATATTATAAAAATTTACTATTTAACCATTTGTAACTTTAAAATTAAAAAAAAAAACATAAATCAAATAAATCTTTTTTAAATAATATTCCTTCCTTATAAAGGATGTCTCAAATGGAACGCACTTTTTGAGTTCTATAGCATTTTTTGTGCAAATGACATCTTTGATATTTAAAGATATTGATTGTTCTGATTATTATAAATGAAGCTCTATATAAAAAATTAATTGAGATTGTAAAATGGGTGGTGGCAAAGTAATATAAACTCTTACTAATGATATACATTTTTATCTGAATTGTCTCCTGAATAGACATAGTTGTCGATTTTGGGGCAGATATTGAAACGCTCGTAAAAAAAGATCGTCAAAAATTTGTATTTGGCATGAAGTTAATGAAATATTAGTTTAATTTTTTAGTTGCAAAGCAGTTAAGTTTGGGAAATGTAATTATTTTCATTATTGCGTTTTGCAAAGAGCAGATCTTAAGTATAATGGCGGTTTCTTTTCTGAAAAAAAAATGTAGCCTTCTTTCCTTTCCTTCTTACTTTTTACAGAAAATCTTTTTGATTCAGTAAAGTTTAAATATTCTACCATGTCTCCTAATAGTGGAATGTAAACATTCTTAAATAAAATCAGCACATTTTTTAGTATGTTTTCTAAATAAGCATTGTTCTTTAAAACATTTACTTTGAAAGATCTTAAAAATACACTCAATTCAGTAACAAATTTTACTAGGATAAATGATAAAATTATAAATATGGAATTTTAGAAGGAAAGAGGAGAAAATAGGCATTAACTTTGACAGAAAATAAAACAGCCTAAATAACAGTGGCTAATTGGCTTAAGATTTTAGTTGAGTTTGACTGTTTATTCACAATTAAAATTTTAAAGTTAATACTAAAATCAATAAAGTAAATAGAAGTAATCTGTATTTTCTATTAAAGTGGTTGTTTGAAAATGTTTCTTAAACAAATCTAAAAATATAATTGTTTTATTTACTTGGACAAGCATTATTTTGAGAAAACTTTATCTCAAAAATTTAATATATCATAAAGACAAAGTAAAAAGTTTGATAATTTAATATGTAAAAATTTTTGAAAAAAGATAAACTATTTTAAGTAGGTAAAATTACGTTTTCTTTCCTCTCAATGTTCTTGCATATCCTAGAAGGACACTAGATAAATTTCACCGTTAAAATAGCTACATTGTTTTCGTATTTTACATGGATACAGGGTAGAAATACTTCTTAAGACAATCAAAAATAAAATTCCTTCGTTTATTTTTAAGTTGTTAAAATTGAATTATTTTACATTAACAAAAGTTTTTAAGAAAGCTAAGCCCGAATAGAGAAAATAAATCACAAAATAAAAAATGAGTATTATTTATTTGTTATTTTTTAAAATTAAATTTTAAAGATAAAATTCGAAAATCTAATAATATATTTTAATATTTGCTGGCAATAGAAAATATCGTTATAAATCTGATTATCAAACCATTGCTTTCAGCTTAAAACTTTAAAGCAAAAATTGTTTGTAGTATTATGGAATTGCATTTTAGATAAAGAAGTAAATTTGGGTGAATTTTGAAAATTCATATTGACCAAAGAGGTTTACTTAGACATTTTAAAGGTGGTATTGACTAGTAGCTCCCAGCATTTTGTATTTTCTTATCTTAACAAAAAAGGAAAAAAAAATTTTACAGGACAATTATTTAAAACGTAACTCGTATTTGTGTTTAAACATGAAAGCAAGGTCTGAAACCGATAGGAAATCTGTGAATTTTTTTAAAAAAAAAGGAAAAGAAGCCCTAAAAATATAAATTAATTAATCAAATTAAAAATATGATTACAATATGTAGGGTCATGTCAAACATGCAAAAAATGCAAAGCTCCAAATGTTATTTTGAAACCTAATATGGGACATCAAATTTTTTCTTCAAGACCATTTCAAAGATTGTATGTTGATATTTTAGAACCTTTTCCGCGTAGTAAACAAGGAAAAATCGGCATTTTAATTGTGCTCGACCATTTAACCAAGTATCACTGGTTATTCCCCCTTAAAAAGTTTAGTTCAGCAATCATTCAAAAATATCTTTTAGAACAAATCTTTTATATCTACGGTGTACCAGAAACATTAGTAAGTGATAATGGCTCTTAATTCAAAGCTAACGAATTTAGTGCCTTTTTGACTGAAATGGGAATTCAGCACATGTATATAGTAATTTATTCACCATAATCTAATGCTTCAGAGAGGGTCAACAGATATATTTTATCTGGTATTAAGTAATTTTTAAAACAAAATCAGACGTTATAGGACAAAAATCTAAGTTATATTAACTGTGCGTTGAGAAATTTATTGCACCAGGGGATATGACGTTCCCCATATCATGCAGTTTTCAGCCAAGAGATGATCACCCATGGTGGCTCTTATGGCCTCCTCAGGAATTTACTTTGCTTAGTGAACCATCATATTACCCGATATTTAAGAACTGTCATATCACCAAAGCGAAGCAGATTGCAAAAAGTGGTTAGTGATCGTAGGAAGTATACAAAATATGCAAAGATTACACTCTAATAATTCTAGAAAAAAGTAAGATTTTCACAAACATCCGATCTTCTATTAGGCCCTTTACAGGGGTATTCCAAGATTAAATTATTTCCATAACATATTTAAATTGGCCATCTTTCATAAGTTCCTTTCTCATTGTCATTTTATTTGCTTGTTTTTAACTGTTTTAGAATATGATAACCATAATCAAAGAGTATCATATACATATATGATTATCCGTAACCAAGTTTATGGTTTATATACAATCATATATTGATTTTCACAACCATATAATGATTTTTACAACCATAATATGATTATGGTATTGACGTAAAAAATGACTACAACCATATTATGATTGTGGCAATCATCTAATGATTTCAGTAATCATAGAATTTTAAAATTGTCTGTGATCATATTACCGTAACCATACTCAACCATGTTTTTTTTTTGCGTGCAGAAACCCGTATAAGGGTAAGCCATAAATGTCTCTGCCCGCATATTAACTGTGACCAAAAAGTTAAAAAAAAACTCTTTTGCATGGCCAAGGTTTAGTCGGGTCAACAGACTTTGCAAATTGGATTGGACTGCCGGAATTAATTTTTGAAAAAGGGTTTAGGATAAAGAGTTAAACAAATTAACTGTTTTATATTGTGCATTTATTATTACTGTATAAAATGATTTTGTCTTTTTAGTTGGTGCAAAAGTATAACATCAATTAAATTAAGTTCTATTTTTAAAAGTAAATATAAACAGTTCTTTTAATATTTCGCCATCTCATTTTATTGCATCTTTAGAATATTAATTCGAAGTTTGATAAATTAGATTTTAAGATTTTAAAATTATTTTTAAGTCTTATACTTGTTGTACATATTGTTATTCCTTGTATTGAAAATGTTCGCTTAATATTTATGTGAAGCTTGACTAAATTAAAACTGCTCTAAATTCCTTTGGCATCTATGCAGGGGGTGTTTATATTGCCCCAAATCTATTGAATGTCGTTAGTTTACTAAAGTACTCTTTGTGTGTTGTGTTTGCATATGTCAGTGAAATATTGAATGTAATACAAGTAGCCTAAAAAGTTGGTTTATGTACATAAGTGTATCTGCATTGTTGCATGTGAATCTATGGCCAAGTTATAAGTTGAGGCACACAACTCACAATTCCCTCGAAAACTTTAGCAATTTCATGCATTTCTGATTAATGTCCAAAATAAGTAAACAATCGTTTCGCTCGTTTGACTGGATGAGTAGTTTCAGGTTTTGGGTTTTTGCTGTACTTGTGCGGTTGTAATGGTGGCAGTTCAAAGTTGTAGTAGTTGGCATAAAAATGAATCATGCAGAATTTAAACATTTGCCTAAACTTGTGCATCTGTAAGCCCTGTGTTGCTGTTTTTGTAGGTAATTTTTTCTCTGTTCTAAGATATGAAGAAAGTTTGTAATTCTTCTAAGTTTAGCAGTTGTGTTTTGTTTTCAGTTTTAAGGCTGTAACTATGAACATATTTCAGTATAAGTAAATGAGTGTGTATGACATGTTCAGTTTTTGGAAGGCATTAACAATTCATGGGCACTGTTCCTAAGTACTTTTTAAATGTTCAAATAGATTTTTGTTTTGTTAATAATTTGCGAATTTTTTAAAATTTTATTACAAAAAAATTTAAAATTTATTTATTGTGGAATAACAAGTTAATACCTTTAACTGAAATTGTTTAGCTTTTAATACGATGTTAACACAACAATATTGACTATTAAATTACTTCAGTTTAAAAAGAAAAATTCAAGCTTTAAATTGCGATAATTTTTTACAAATCAATTTTACTTTTATTGAATTTTTTTGACTTGCAGTGATGCTTTTGACATGATGTCTACACAAATGAATTACGACAAAAGCGCGAAACCCTTTTTAAAAATTTTCATGATTTTTGTTGAAGTTCTTAAATAATATCATGCTACGAAAATGTGCAAGGGTGGGTCAATTACGACATCAGATGCTAAAAACGCCTGGGTGTTAAAAAAAACAAGGGCCCGAAACCTTTTCTTAGATTTATTTTTGGCAAAACAAGATATTAATTTGTAAAAGTGTTGAAAGGGAAAATGCGCTCGATTTTTTTTGTAAGTAAAAGCAGACGAAAGAAAACTAAAGAACAGTTCAAATCATACAATTGTTTTTTTCGACTCTTTAGCAATAGATTTGCAAATTAATTTGCATATCTTAAACTCTCAAGTATTTTATGTTAATAATCACATAAAAAATATTTAAAACTTAAGACCACATCAGGTAACTTCATATACATTTTTGTTTTAGTTTAATCAATTCCCAATATATTTCCATTATAACTCAACACTAATGCTATTAATACCAGTGAATGCAATCTATCAGTATTTAAGTAGAGTGCAAAACTTAAAACTTATCTCTTTATGCATATGGGCGAAAATGTTTTAGCACATGCAAAGTTACTCAACAAGAAAAACAATTACATGAAAAGAAATAACAGCCTGATGCCATTGGCAAATTGTTCCATCATCAATGGTCGCTCAGCGTTAACGATGCTATATAATGAAACAAGCACACACTTATGCACTGGGATACTTAAATACTAACAATACTTATAACCATTTCTTAGATCATGCAGCCTAATGTGTCTTGCTGCTGAAACTATTTTCAAACTTATAAGAATGCATGAGGATTCATAAGGATATTCTAAAGTCATTGTTGTTATATTACTCGTATACTTTAACTGGTCTCTATTTGCATACATTTGTATTGTGTTCATATTTGAGTTTATTTGTTTATTATTTTTTTCTATTTTTTCGAAAACTTTGCTTGTTTTACAATTCATGTGTAACGGTTAAATTGCTTGGCATGTCATTAAGAGTGACATACTCTTGGTCAACATGCAAACTTTTTAACCACAATTCTTTTTATCAAGTCTGTTGATGTGCTGCTATTAACGACTGTATAAACTAGTCTCTATGTACATATAACTGGGTCTGTATTTTTAGAAATTGGCCTTGTTTTTTGTATGTATTTTAATGTTCGTATTTTTAATTCTTTGGCCAATGAAACTTTTTATTTAGGCATGTTTATAGTGTTTGTCCTTTCATTATAATGTTTTGCATGCAACATATGAGTTGTTTGCTAAATAGTTTTCTATAATGTTGTTTTTTTCTTCGTGTTTCGTTTATTTTTTCTTTGTTTGTTTTTTTTTTGCATACCACTCTGTATGAATTTCAGGCATGTACAATTTATTTTGCCTTTTTTGTAATACTTTATTTGTTTTCTTTTCGTTTATGCCAAAATGTTTCTTTAGCATTGTTTATGACACAAGTTTGAAATTGTTTAAAAAGTTGTGTTTGCTGTGATTGCATAAGAAATTGTTGAAACTCGTGGTGGAATTGATAAATAACTTTAATGACAAAAACATATTTATTTATTTAGTTATTTATTTATAAATAAATGTAGACTTAAATATGTATGTATGTATTATATCTTAAGGCTTTTGTACAAAAAGGATATTTGTGGAGTAAAGCTAAATCAAGTTCTTTGAAGTTCATTTATTTTTTTTAAGCCGTATTGTTTTCATATATATGTTTTGTTTTTTTCCCCTTTAATCATTTGGCCAGCTTTTGGCTTACATTTAATGTATATTAAGGATAACCGAAAGACAAAATAAATTTTACAATAATGGAAATATTATCATTAGTGTCATTATGATTAAAAACTTTAGATTTTATTTATAGTTTGGATAGCTAAGATTCACTAACTTTTAGTATAATCCAATTTCTTTTAAGGTAATTTAGCCCTGACTCCTCATTTTTTACTAGTAAATTTATTTTCAATAGAAAAATTCTGAATAGGCCTTTCTTTAGTATAAGCTAATTGTTGCTTTCTTCAGTTTAAGTTTTTTATAAATTTAGCCACTTCTAGACCTGTAAGAAGTCATAGAATTTGTTTTTATTTTCTTCATATTCAATTTGTTGTACTTTATGATAACAAGTTAAACAAAGAAGTCAATGGAATGTTTTACGAGTTTTTACAACATAAATTAAAGAGTTGAATATAAAACAACTTTGGCAATTTTACAAATGTAAAATTCTTTAAAAGTAAAATATATTTTTCTCCAGAAGCTATTCAAAACTAATTGCTGTTGTTGCAATTATACATAAGTCAGGTAAATTAAAAAAAAAATACAGAAAAAATTAACATTCAAAATGTTTTTTATTTTATATAAAAGTTAAAACTGTAGAAGCACTTATCTAAAAAGTTTTACTTAAAAATTTGTTTGTAAGTATTAGAATAAGATTTTTAAAAAGAATTTTTTGAAAGGCACTTCTATATCAATATTGTTTTCAATTCGTTGAGATGAGAATAAATTAAGAATTACATTGGAAAATAATATCCAAACGAAACAAGAAAATGTATTTCAAGAGCAAATACTATTGTTATAGTGCGCTTAATACTTTGTATTTTAACTTAACAAGAGTTGAAAAAAGTGTAAAGAAAATGAATATAAATCGATATTTTATATAAGGTTTATTAGGAAAGTAACAAGGGCTTATTAATATTGAAGCAAAATACTAAAAAAATAGGTAAAACTCCCTGATAGCTTTACAATCTTTCAATAAATTGTTTATAGTTTAATAGTTTCAAAGAATTGAATTAAAACGTTCAAACTATATTTTTATTAGAACATTTTTTAAACGTTTCGCGGCATGTGGCAACATTTGCAGGAGCGTGCAGGTTGTATTTTAGAAGTTTAACTCTGCACACTCTTCGTAGTGAACAAAGAATATTAGTCAAAATCACGTTATGTATTGGTTTCCAAGTGGTTTAAATGTTACTTGTTTATCCACTTTACCCGGCCAAAGCAATAATAATAATCTAGTGGTTTTAAGCAAACGAACAAAGTGGGCAGCTGACAGAGATGTGCATATCTTGGGTGGCTAGCGTGGATCACGCGTGAACCCACATCGTGTTATTTGAAATTTTTTTTAGTCACTTGAGCGTTATGATTGTAAGTATAAAAAAATTTTTCTGAAGTCAGTGCTTCATTGTTTTTTACAATTTTCTGGTTTAATAAAACTTGAAAAAAAATTAATTCTATCTGTTTTGTCAAGAGCGTAAGTTTTCGTGAGTGTAGATGGACATTAGTAAAAAAATGTAGCTAATTCTACATATTTTTGCTTGTGGCACGACCAAACTTAAAACCATTCAGCGGTGACTGTATCACTTAGAGCAGCAAAATTGATTCACAAAAGTCATTAAAACATAATTAAAACAAACAGCCATACAGTCTCGATATAATCCCCCCGGGGGTAGTTAGAAAAGCATCATGATAAAATTTCCATCATGGTGCTAATGCCCTCGGGGCCAAAGAGGCTGCCCTAGCCTCGGGTGACTGGACACAATATGGTGATCCACCAGAATCAATCTGGTACCATGGGAACCAGTAAGCCCCCAGGACTTGTCCTGGACTGGTTAATTGGTTGAGGTCCCTTCGGGGTCCACGTGGTAGCTGTGGTTTGATACCTGGGTTTCGCATTTATGTTGGACTAGCAAGAAGAGATGTCAATTTGTCTGATATTCGTCTTCGGACTTATTTCGGACGGTTGAAATACATCTTTATGAGTGTTACTAATAACACATGCTGTGCAAAGAAGGTCGGAGTCCTGACTGATGCTTGTGCTAGTGACAGACTTCGGTCAGCCGGTCCTTATCAGACTCTACCTAGTAACAGGTAGGTCTGCCAGCAAAAGGGAACCTAGATAGCCCGAGCTCTTGAACAAGGCGCCTACTCTATTATCCAGAATCCTAATGAGGTGGATCAGTTGCTACCTGTGTGTTCCTTGCAAGTTCACACAGGGGCG
>NDXZ01138048.1:0-12727 GCA_003055125.1 Paykullia maculata | reverse complement strand
TATATATATATATATATATATATATATATATATTCCTTAAATTCTCTTTATGGAAGGTCACCAAAATTCGTCAATAAACGAGATATAACCAAAAAATGATGATGACTTTTTTTTACACAAAAATTAACTTGGAAATTTGAAAAAAATTACCTAATTGGCCTAGAATCCGCAAAGATATGGGCAAATATGTACATATGTCATCAAAAATCATGTTATCTAAGACTTTAAGTACCTTTCGGACATGTAAAGATATGGCACGGCCGAATATAGCGCTCTTACTTATAGATTGTAAGGGTTAAAAAGATATCAGGGAGTGGACTTATATAAGTGGAAGATATGACACAGAATTTGATTAAGGACTTTTGAATTATAAACAACTTATTTGTAGTTAATTGTAGCTTAATTTAAAACCAATATATGTAAAGCCTATAGTACACGACATGTGAAAAGCAACATGCGCATGTGACTCTGACGTAATTATTTCGTCATCATGAAGCGACATTTGCTACATGTCGTGTACTTTCACTTTCGAACTTTAAAAACACCCAGTAATATTTCGTGTACAACCAAAATTTTACCGCATGTAGCCCCTACAACTCATTTTAAAAATGTTACTGATATGCCAAACATTTTCGTGACGTCAGAGACACATGTGCATGTAACTTTTTACATTTCGTGTACTTTACCCTTAAGTAATCTCCGAGAGTAGGTCTTAGATGTGAACTAGGACCAATTATATGTAGGTCAATAATCTTTCTTTTAAACTCTTTATTTTTTGGCACTTTTTGAATTTATTAAGAAAGAAATATTTAATTCCTTACAAAAAATAAGACATATTTTATTAAGGATTTAATGAAGCAATTGTGGTGATGAAATAAATATTAAGGATAACTTAAATACAAATACATACATACATACATACATAGATATAAAAAAATGTTTGTATTTATTCTGTCATCACAAGAAGTCATAACCATCTTGATATTATTATTTAAAGTGAGAAAAAATAAGGGGCACAATAAAATCCCAAGAACTCAATATAATTGTTGTAAATGGCACGTGATTTCATAAAATGAATTTTAGAATAAAACTTCTACGTACAAACATACATCCGAACATGCATACGCAACGCAAAAATTTCATTACAAAAAGGAATGTGACCACGACACAAATGAAATGAGGTGATGATTTAAACAATAGAGGCAAATATGGAAAACTCATAAAATCATCCTTCGTTTTTTTTTCAACCTACATTAAGCGTTAAAATCTTATTTATTAAGAAAATTGAATAAATCTTTATATACTTATAAACAATTGTGTATTCTTATCCTCTTTCTTTTTTATTCTTCTAACTTTTCCATAAATAACTTATCTCTAAAGGAATTCAGTTTTTCACTCATTATAGATTTTTTTTATTGTTTTTGCTTTAAGTTGTACCCGTTGATGTGTGAACGTTAAAATGAAGGCTAAAAGTCATAGTATTAGAATTTTGCTGCAGTTCCTGATGATGTTAACAACAACATGTTTGGCTCAACGTTCACCATTTTCCCTACAAGCTGCCGTCGACGAACTGCATCGCCAGGAATATCCTTTAAATGCTCCACCCAATCAACAATCTCATTTAATGGCCGGAGCTTTTGGCAGTTCCCCAGATCAAGACTATTTTGATGAAGGTAAGATGCTGCAACAGTTGACGGCTTTTATTTATAAATTTTCTTTTATGCCAGTCATGCCATTTACTTTAGGGTCATCTTTTCTATTTTTTTAATGTTATTTATTACGCTTTTAAGCAAATTCTTGTTATTTAATTATGGGTTGTTTGCTATTGTACAATTCCAAGCTGCATAACTTTAAATTTTCCCACTCTTAAAATGCATGTTTCACAGACAGAAAGTCTTTTATTTTCGTTCAATATGACCACAAGCCACAAAAACAGCAAAAACACTTTTCGTTTTTTTTTTGTTTGTTCTTCTCCTCTCTTTCCAATAATAGACGCGGCATACACTTACAATTTGAAAAAACCACAAAGTCGTTTAAATAAGCAGCTCGCCAAATATTTGGAACGTGAAAAATATGAGGCAGACCATGGCGGTTTGTCGCTGGGACCATTTGGTGGATATGAATTTGATGAGGATAGCAATAAACTTATAATCCCACAATATTCGGATGATCGTAAACGCTCTTCAGTATTTAGGGAGCGTGGTAGTATTTATGGTGAGTCATTGAATGAAGGAATTTTATGGTTAAAAATTACAAAATTACTTCAGGAGGGATCCGTCGCCAGTTTTCCGCAACCAGAGTGTATTTAAAAGACTTTAATTTAATTTTTTTTATTTTTACTATTCGCTACTAGATTTTTTTCTTGTTCTTTCTTACATTCTAGATGATATTCCAGCATCCCTGTTTCGTGAACGTGAATCACAAGATATCGCTGACCACTCCGAATTGACCGATCAGTTTTTACATGAAATTGAAAAAGCGCAAGAGCACGAACGCCAAGTTCGCTACAAGGATGCTTTGCGTAATCTCTGGGAAAAATATCAGCAACAAGAGAATGAAATACAAGGAGATGTCTATGAGGAACAAAAGAAACGCATGCGTATTCCTCCCTATTACATGTTAATGCAAAGGAAGCGCTCCTATCCCGTACTGCCTTGGTTGCCCTATAATGCTGATCGTAAAAAACGCTTTCCCGTCTCGAAACGTTCGACCACACACTTGACCAACGACAGTCCATCTCTTAAAAATTTAGAAAAAACTGACGAAAATGTTGAAAAAGAGTTGAGCGAATTATTTGGAAGTAATGCAGACGAAAAGAAAAAACGATCAGTTGATAGCAGCCACTCCAAAACATCCACCACACTAACACCCGTTTTAGATTCTGGAACTATAACCACTGACATGCGCTTAGAATTGGAAAATTCTGCTAAAAATAAAACCGCAGAAGAAAATGTAAAACGTTCTGCAGTTAATACTGCTCAACAGGTGGCAGAGCATCACCAAAACACTGGACACTCTCTTAAAGAACATAAACATGGCAAGCGAAGTAATCATGGAGTATCGCATGAAAGTCACGAAGACGAAGTAGAAGAGGAAGATTCGGATGAAGAACATGACAGCGAAGAGGAGGATGAAGAGCATGAACACTATCATGACCACGACCACGATCACGACGAACACGAAGACGACGAGGAGGAGGAGGAGAAAAAACGCAAAAAGAAACGTAATGCTGCAACCTCCAAAAAGAAACGCAATGTAGAAACTTTAGGTAATACCATCGATGATTTCAATATCATGCGCAGCAAGAAATCCATAGATTGGTCGAAATACTTCGGTTTGGATCGTAAGAAGAAAGCTATGCCAATTGAAAACAATAACAAAATGTATGTATTTGACATCGGATCAAGTTTTAAAACAAGTTTTGCTAAATTTCAAATTAAATTTCAGTGATGAGACGAAGAGAAGAAATCCCGATGAAAATTCGTCAGCAGAGGTTTTTGACGAAAAGAAAAAACGTAAATTAAATCCTGCAAAATTGGATAATATGAATAGAAAATTGCAGGCGATTGAAGATTTCATTATCAATGAAACCATTAAATATACAGGAGCCCATGAAGGTAAAAACACATTGGTTTTCAAAACACTCCCCCCATCAAAGTAATTGTTAAAAAGAAAATAATTGGGAGCGCTATATTCGGCTGTGCCGAATTTAATACTTTGCCACAAATATTATATGGAAGTGGAAGAATATATCTACATATGTATGTATGAAATTTCGCTAACCTTCCCTGCATTAAGGTATATTTTGTTTGATGACAAATATAAATTCATATGTATGTATGTATGTATGTAAATGATCCTTTTTATACCCTTCACAAATGTGGCAACCTATATGTTAGTCATTCCGTTGTAATTTCTACAATATTCATTTGCGACCCTATAAAGTATACTTATGTATATGTATATTCTGGATCCCTATAGATAGGGAAGTCGATTTAGCCATGTCCGTTTATCCGCCTGTCCGTGTGTTGGTTTAAATCAAGTTTTCGTAGCACCCATAGGTCGCCCAGGCTGGTATGTGGTATCAAACTTTTGGAAATACTTTCGAGAAAATCGGTATTGAAAACTTACAAGATCCATTTATAACCGGCTGAGATATAAGCAAAAATAGACGACTGCCTCTTTCTTTTTTTACACAAAAAAATTATTGTTTTGCAGTTTTGAGATTAACTAAAGATATACTTATTTAAAATAAATGGGCCATTAATTGATCGATAAACGGGCAAGTTATTTTATACAAAAGTTTGTCCATATTGGTTTAAGAAAGGATTAATGGAGAGTTAAAAAGATCAATTTCACAATAGCAAAAGATAATATATTTTTTATCTTTTTTAGGCATTGACAATCCAGAAGAGATTCAACGTATTAAGGATCGTGTTCTATCGCGATTAGCTACAGCCTATAGTTTGGAGAAAATGCGCCGAGCCTTGTCGAAATTACGCCAATCAGTTGATAACGAAAATCATTTGATGCACAACATAATTGATCCTAATGTAGAAAGCTCTCTTGAGAATAATTCCCTAGAAGCCGTTAAAAGAGATAAAGCATCAGACAAAGGGTCGAACATAAAAAGCGCAGACAAGGCGGACGATGCCATGAACAAGAAAATGAAAAAGAGCAACGGCTTTATGCGTTATCCCGACGTAGCAAATGAATTTAGCGAATTTGAAGATACTCGTCAAGGTCCAAGTCGCTATGAAACCCTAAACGATGCCTATTTGGGTAATAAAAATTACATTTTGGGCTCGAATCAATGCCCCATAATTGAGGTAAATATTGAGAGGCAAAATACAAATAAATATACATACATATGTACATATGTACATACATACATTATTCTTTTCTGTAATTTAGTCCATGGCTGAGCGTTGCCGCGGTGTTGATCTACTAAATGGTGATGTTAATCAAGAACTGCTACCGCTCTGTGGTGTTCATCAGCTGTGTTATTTATGCGTAAGTTTTCTAAGAAATTTAATATGTGTTTAAAAATCCCTATTAGTTATGTTACATTTATTTATTTTAGGGAACTTCGCAAATTGCTTGTGACTACCAATATCTATCGGAAGCCGATGGCGTTTGTGGTAACAATAACAACGAATGTCAGGCGGCTGCTAGATCCATTCTAATGATATTGCGCGGCACTCCGGGACCACAATTGGGACCTCGGGAATGCACTAAGAATTCCTGTTTGTACAGTGCTATGCGCGAAATCGGCCTTTAAACTTAAAAACAAAACCTTCTTTTAAATGCAGGTTGTTGTTTTTTTGCTTTTTGCCCAAAATAGTTTTCACAAAATCTCAGTGTATTGTTTTTTAATAGGTAGAGTTTTGTGTATTGCAAACTAGAACTGAGAGCAGATCTACATGTGTATCTAATATGTACACATAACTAGAAAAAATATATTTATATACGTACGTACATACATACATGTGTATGTACATATATACATATGTATGTATGTATATACAAATAGTAAATCAAAATAATATTTAATATAAAATTCTTATGTATGTATGTAATACCCATAATATATCATATACAAATATATCTATGTATAATATATGAAAAAGAGTTTATCAACATCTTTCCTTTAAACCACACCCTTTTCCCGCCCACTTTCTCCTAAAGGAAACGTAGATAACATACATAACAATATATACCTATACATGCATATATTATTTAAATTTTAATGTAATTAAGAGACAAAATATTGAAATTTTAAGTTTTAAATCTTAAACATTTTCACACATACATACATATTTAAAAAGTACAAGAACAAGCAGAAAAAACAGTGCGGTCAAAAAACGGTGCGTCACTATTTGTATTTCAAACATACAATTTGTTATGGAAATAAATAAAATAAAGGCATAGACTATTTAATTATAATGTTTTTAAAATTCCCAAAAAATATACATATACATACATAACTACATACATACAAATAAATCAAACCCCATATTTAAATGTTTTTATTAAATGTGAGTATGTGTTATTAAAAATACAATAAAAATAGGAACAATATGGGAATTCGTTTAATCGCCTAAATGCCTCTTATACCTCCTAAACTTTCATACAATATTTAAAGTTTAAGAGGCATTTAAGCGATTAAACAAATACCCATTATATTAAACAAGTTATGTTGCACCGATTTATATACATATGTATGTATTTAAATAATAATAAAGGCAGCTGGCTATATAATATAAATTTTTAAATGTTTTTAAGTTGTTTGTTTTTAAAAGAGTTTTTTTTATGTTTCCGTTCTGCTGAATTATGTTTAACTAAACGTTTTTTTTTTACTATGCCACCATGAGTAGTCGTTAGAGTCGAATAGGCTTTTTCTGTAATAGGCCGCGTTTTTAATCCTGGTATCCAAATCTGTTAATGTGGTAATTTGATTTTAAAAAACAATTTTAAAGTATATACATATGTATGTAGGTAATATGCCTTTTAAACATTCTTTAGGAAATCGCTGATATAAAAGCTTCCTGAAGTTTTTTGTTGTAAGACTTATACAGTTATATGCATATAAGTATATATAGGAATATTTTTGAACGTCAATAGATGATATCTTATCAATTTTGATAGTCTTGTTGTCATCTTATATATGCTTGATTTAAAAATTAAATATGTTTAAAAGAGAGAAATATTTATTTCTGAAATCAGCACAAAAATATTAAATAAAGACAAGTTTAGTAAAAGACTGTAATGTTTATTACCTCGAAATCGAAAAAGTAACTATTTTAAAATATATATGTACTATAATAAAAGAGCAATTAAAACATTTCGTCCCTGTTTTTTGATAATTCGAATTGTTTATACAAAAACAAAACACATATTGTTTTTTTGTGTTTTTGTTGTAGCAATGAGTTTATCTTGTTTTTTGTACCAAGTTATATGCCTGCAATTGCTAATCTTTCTGAGAGATCTGAGCCACTTAAGGCTGGCATGATCGGTCAAGATTGTAAATGGCATCATTTAAATATTGGTACAGACTGTTTTAAGCTTTAACTACTAAGGTTCTCTCATTATTAAAAATGTATGTAATATTTGTTTAAAAGGTTGTAAAATGAAGTACCTAATATGTTAAATTGAATAAATACTTATGGTTTATTTAAAAACACAAAAAATGTTAAATAACTAGCTTTTTTAGTAAAATAAAACGGAGTAAAACTCACCAACACGTTAGTGACAATGTCCTAAAATTTCACCTTCAAACTTAAAGGTTAATTTTTTAATAATATTCAATCCAATTATTTTGTCGAAAAAACAGGCCTCAGGCTTTTCTATTTATTAAACAATTTAATGTTTAAAATATATGTCCCATTACACAGTATTTAGAACACAAACACTATTTTGTAATTTACCGCTCGCTTAATTGAAAAATTTTTTTTAAGACTTGGCACAAGGCGAATATATATCAGGTGGCCTCAGTTAATCAGCTGATTATTTTTTTTCGTCACGATAATGTCAAACTTCATATAAAAAAAAATTGATAAAAAAATCCTCTCCGAACTGAGGCCACCTGATATTAATTCGCCTTGACTTGGCAGCTCAGTTGACTAAATGTTGACATTAAGAGACTTATCGATAACTTATTTAAAAAAAAAAATGTCATCTCTTACCATTGTGTTTATTTTATTGTGATTATTTGTAGAATTTTTTTAATAATACGTCAACGTCAACAACGAGAAAAGCTGTTTCTTATAAAAAATTTGTTAAAAACGAATTTTCGATCTCGACAAAGTTTATGTAAACGAATAAAACTTAAACGATAATTTAAAACACTGCAAAATAACTTAATTTCTTTGGGGTCCAACTTTAAAAATACAAGAAAAACGTAAATTAACGCAAACAAATTAAATAGTTGCGTCATTATCTGCCCATCATGGAAGATATTAAAGTAGAGATGTCTGGTGACATGAATGTTCCGATAACTACAACAAAATCGCAATTTGATTTTAGCTCTTTTATTAGATTTCAAACAATTCCTACACCCATGGAATTGGTGCAGCTGATACGCCAATATATAAGACCGTGGTCAGAGTTTTTAAATACGACTAACTTTAAGACAGCCGCAAGTATGCCACGCTTAACAAGCCGTTTTGTTAGAAATCTGGATTACTTTAAAAGCAATTACATATTTGTCTTTGTCGTTTTGATGATTTATTGCCTGTAAGTAAATTAAGCGGGTTTGTTACAAATAAAATGCATAGTACATGATACAGTAAGACTACTTGTATTATGGTACATAGTATTTTGATAACAATCAATAGGCCAATGACATGAAACATAATGTTTTTAAATTATTTTCTGTTTTAGAATCACTTCGCCTTTAATTATGGTTGTTTTAGCCGGTGTGGCCTATGCCAGTCACAGGGTTAGAAAGGCTGAAATTCCAGTCAGTGTGTTCGGCCATCAAATGTCTACTGTTCATCAAATAATGGCACTAAATGTGGCCTCTCTACCCATACTTTTCTTAGTAGGGGCAGGTTCGGCCTTATTTTGGACTTTGGGTAAACATAAAACCATAAAGATTTACTGCTTTTTTTATAAACGATTTAAAAATGTATCAATGGTTAATAGCAACAATTTTTCATAAGAAATTTGTTTTATAAAACTAACCATATTGAAAACTCTATTTCTTTTTAGGCGCTTCCTGTTTTGTAATTTCCTTGCATGCGATATTCTACAATATAGACGCCATTGTAACCGAGGAATCGGAGGGTTTCTTATCAGAAATTGTTTAAGTAATATTAACTTAATAAAACTGGGGCCTTATTTTAAACACTTAACATGTTATATTTAAAAATTGTATTTTTAAGCACAAATATTGTTTGTATTGCTTTAATGATCAGGTATGTGATGAAAACCATTTGCATTTTAAGGTTAAAAGTAAATATGTAATAAAAAAATAATAATTAATTGATCACTTTCTGTCACATATCTGAACAAAATGGTTTTATAGAAAAATATACTTTAAGTATTATTTATTGCTTTTATAAATGTTCTGTATATTTTACTTTCATACGTGTTACATTATTTCAAAAGTGCGTCAAAACTATTATTTGTTTTTCAGTATTGTTGTCACAACTGTTTTAAATGACATATGGCTTAATCATAGTAACGTGTCACAGAACACTAATAAATAACTCGTTATTCAATTGCTGGCTAAATGCTGAGGAATTCTAAGCGTAATAAACTTATACAAAAAATAAAAATGTATTTTCTTTAGATTAATTTTTTATAAAAAATTAAACTGAACAAAGTCTACAGTATGATTCTAATGGAAAACATATTTTGATTATTTTTGTAATTAGATTTGACTCCATATCTACCTAAACTTTTTTTTTTTTTTATATAAATAAAATTAAAAAAAATGGTCTTAATAATTTTTTGTTTTTTTACACGCGTAAGCAAATAAAAAATAACTTTGTAATTGACTGTAGTTTAAAGAAAAAACTGTTTGTATTTAAATTGCAAATAATTGCGTACAAAAAATTAAGACTAAGTTTCCACTTCTTGTGTTTTTTTTTTATATCTACTACATATTTACTCGTTTGAAATTTATATGTAACTTTCTAGTTTTTTTTGTCACATTCATATTTATTATAAACTTAAATTCAGTCACATTAAGAAAAGAAGAAATGCGCAAGTTTACGATGTTGCGGCTGCAGCAGACGCTAACGAAGGATTCTTGGCAACACGCTGGGCGTAGATACGTCTCAATAAACGATTGCCGCAAAGGAATGTAAAGATTGCAATTGGTATTAATAGACGTAATGTTTGAAACATGTTCAATTTTAACCAAAAGACTGTAAAGAGCACTAAAATACCACCGAAGCCAAGATGAAAGCCGACAGTACTCAGATGAAAAGTAAAGTTGCCAATATTGATGCCCAATTTGGACCAGAAAATTAACAACAAAACCAAAGGAGTCAAGCATAGACCGGTGAAAACATCTGAAACAATGCGTGAAGGACGTTTATCGGGCACACGGAATTGGTGCTCGATTTCAGGCAAAGGAGAGCGTATGGGTTGTTTTTTGGCAGCTGTAAAAGATTATTAGATTAAAATTATAGAAACAAAATTATAGATACATATTTATGGATATTGATATGAACTCTAGTTCAATTACCTCCTACTTGGGGTTTGGCAGGAAATTTTAACTCAATATTGGCTACCAGCCATTGAAACGAGTTAAAAATGGATGAATCTCCAACAATTAAATACATTTCATAGAGACCACTTTTATATTTAAAATCACCAGCCCTAGCGCCCACATCCATATCGAATTTGTAGGCCTTGCTAATGTCTTGTTCAGCAACATAAATAATTTCCTCGTTGCTTTCCTTATGGTAGAATCGTACAAAGGCCTGGTGCACAGTTATTGGCTTAAAAAAATAATGCAAAATTTTGTTGTGTTTTATTTAGTAGGATTTTTTATTTTTTTTTATTTTCACAAGTTTTCTTACCTTATTAGCTGTGCTTTCTTCCACCAAAGTTGCTTTTAATAGAACTTTCTGCGTATTATCAGCTGACAATTGCTCATTCAGTTTATTGGGAAAGACAACATTTTGTTTCTTTACAGCAGAACTAGCATCCAACTCACCAATACCCACTTCCAATTGTTGTACCTTTACTTTGCCCAAAACTTTAAAGTTCAATTTTTGGGAATACGAAGAGTCAACGAAAATATCAGCGACATAGAGAGCACGTCCAGGTTTATAGGAGGCAAGGTCAGCTTCATAAGTTGTTTTGTCGGAAGATTTTGAAGACAACGAAACTTTTTCAGCCAAAACTGTATTGTCTTTCTTCAGAGTAATCTTGGCAAATACACTTTGCGGTGCAGAAGATAGAGGTTTACCGAGTAGATCAACGACAGCCACAGTAAGGCGTGGAGTACCGGCAAGTAACTGACCATTACCGATTAGTTGTACGCAAATGGGAGCAATTTTAGATGAAGCTGTCGAGAGAGTTTTTAGAGCTTCAATTAGTAAATGTGCTCCTTTGGCAGTTTGCACAGAACGTCTAGAGAGGAAATAGCTGGCAAATTTAACCGATTGTTCAGCAGTAATGGGCAAAGCTTTGCCGAACGTTTTGGCTGTTTTAAAAGCACCATTAACAATTAGAGCGGTTATACTAAGACCACCCTCAAATTGCAGCATTTTGCCATCAACTTCATCAGCCTGCACAATGGCATCCTCAATGCGGTCAGCAATAAAAGCTGCAGGAGTACCCAGTTCAGTGGCTACACTAAAGGCATAACCCAAATTTGAAAGAGTATCGTCTTTTTTCAAAAGGTCCTCAATGTTTTTCACAATTTTTTTTACAGATGCTTCGTCAATCTGAGCTCCTAGATATTTAAGAGTGGCGACATGATAAAATATTTCTTGAGAGGAGGCTGCTGGTGTCTTGAAAGCAGTATCGATTTTGGGCAATGTTTTTTCAGTGCATTTCAAAATCTTACTAGCTCCTACCAAGTAAAAGTCTTTTTCAAATTCCTACAAAAACAAAAAATAACAAAACCGGCATTTCCATTTATTATCATCAAGCAAAACTATCTAATAGAACTTACATTCAATTTGGATTCCTCATGAAGTTTTCCAAGTTTTTGACATAACTGTTTCTTTTCATCTGCACTAGTTGGCTCTATGTTCAAGACTGCATAGTAAATTGATTGTAATTCGCTAGATGAAAAAGCTGCGACAAAAACCGACTGAATTCTTTGCAAATCTTGGGCAGTCAAATGGCTGTCTACGGTACGAGCAGCCTCGCTGCTTAATAAACCTAAACTCAATGTAAGAGCCACCAAAAGTGACAAAGCTGAAATCGAAACGAATTTTAAGAGATATTAAACGTTTTTCACTTAACCAACGTAAATATACTTATAAAAAAATTTTTTTTCTTGAGCGACGCCTCACTTCTGAAACACATACCGGCATTTTTTTGTTTTATTGTGTTGGCCGACTCATACTTTTTTTTTAAATTTTTTCATTAATGCTTACCTAATTTATTCATTTTTATTTAATAACAATTTAACTCGTTTAAATAAAATGTCTTTCAACACATTAAATTTTTTGAAAGATTATAAACTTTTTTTTAGTTTTTTCTTACACAAATAGTTCTTCTCAGCGACCGCTTAATGACAGACACGTCAGCGGGTGTTAAACATGCCAGATTACAAAAATTTTCGAGTATGAACGGAAGTGTTGCCAGAATGTTAGTTTTGAAACACATGTTCGACGTTGCCAGAATGATGATTTTATCTAATATGTGATTTATGATTTTTCCCCAAAATTATGATTTTTGTTTTAGATATTATAATTTTTTTTTTTAAAGTTAGTTTTAGGTACAGAACATAATTTTTCTACACTTTTTCATCAACAATAAATTTTTAAAACAATAAAGTTTTGTATCAGCTTGTGTCAAACATACACGAAAATGCATCATTGTCCGAATTAAATTTCAAATTTAGATGATGAGTTTAGAGAACTCTTCTCCACTTTGACTATAGATAATCTAAGTTGTGAAGAATTTTGGTCGAAAGTCTCAAAAATGACTCGAACTGACAGAATATTAGCTTTTCCGACCCTTTAAAAATTTGTTAAAAACCTTATATGTCTTCAAACTATGTTCGCATGTGCACGCAGATCATTAATCAAAA
>NDXZ01137988.1:0-10252 GCA_003055125.1 Paykullia maculata | reverse complement strand
TTGAATATGCTCAAAATTTTCATTAAATGCTGGGTGGGTTATTATAAATATAATATGTATGTACGTATGTATGGCTGTGTGTGTATGTGTGTATATACTAAGTATTTAGTAATTTAAATGTCAATTACTTACCTCAGGCGATACAAAATAACTGGGACTTTTTTCTATCGTTATTTGTCCACGAAATGAGTGCGGCATTTTTTTACGATACCACTCCAGTCCTTTCATATAGTTTTCATCGCGATCAAAGAAATGCACTTCACCACCGGCCTTCTGTATGCGAGGATGTAAATACAACATTTCCAAAAGAGCACGAGTGCCACATTTTCGTATGCCAATTATGAGAGCCTGGGTATGAAAGGAGAATAAACAAATGCAAACAAAATTAAATATAAAAAAAGTTAATTTAAAATAAAAAGTAAAAACATTTTTAGTTTATTTTATTTTTATATATTTTTTTCTGCAGAATAGTTGATATTTCCATTTACTTGGTTTGGTCGTTTTGGTTGGTTTGTTTTCAACTGTAGTTGAACATGTAATGGACATTTTCCTGTGTGCACATTTTAGTTGGGCTAAAATGTATTATTTTCATTAATGTTAAAACTTGTGATTTAGTAACTGTATTTGCTTTTCCATTTGCTGTATTTAAATGCTAATTGACCCTTTTGAACAGGCTGTCTGCATTATTGTTTCTTTGGCTCTGTGTTGAAAAACATTTCTTTTGACATTTTTGTAGGGTCATCGTTTAGAAAACAAATCATTTTAAACATTAAAAACTACAAATTATGGCAATATTTAACACAAAATTGTTGTTAAATAAGAAGTCTTCTTATTTGAATTTTTTAAAGTTTTTTTATTGCCTTTGAATATCTAAAAATACATTAATTGTAATTTTTTTTTATTATGAAGTTAACATTAATGTTTGAAACTAATTTGTTGAAATGTTTTTGCTAATTAGTCTTTCTACGACATTAACGTGTACAGATGGTATATTAGCATTGTGCCATTTCTTTAAACTTGTAAATTTTTCATAGTTTAAAATTTTGCATAGCTTAGCCGTATTAAAGAATTTAAGTCAATTAAAAATTTATTGAATATTTGTTTATCCTCAATAAAGTTATGAGCGTGGACAAAAAAAAAGAACAAAAATAAAATTCAATAAATCCTTAATCTTTTTAATTTTTACTTGTTTACAAAATTTTAATTGAAAAATCTTCTTGCAGCATTTTACAAAAAAAAAAAAAATTATTTTTTAAAAAAATTTCTGTATCATAAAAAATTGTTTTTTTATTTATTTTAAGAACCTTTACAAATAATAAGCTTTAGGTAATAAAAGTTTTCAACCAATTCCGAAAAGAAATTTTAATATTTTTCGGTAGAGATTTTTAAATTAAATCGTACATACAATAGAAGAGAACACATTTGATTACTTAGAGCACTTTAAAATGCATAAGGCTTGCCCCGCCTCTATTTTAAAATAAGGTTATGATGCTTTAAACTAAACTAGAAACGTTGTTTAGTTTAAAGCAATGTTTGTCAAAATGTTAAACTTTAAACTGGATCAGAGGGTAAAAGGATAAGCCTAAATTGGGCTCTAAGTTAAGGGAAAGAGCTCGTAGGGTTTCTGAACAATTTGTTAATTTGAGTTTTTCAACAAAAAGTTTAGCAATGCTAGTTTAAGTTATACATAAGTCTTTTGTTACGAAATTTAAAAAGTATATTTTTCCTTTATATTAAGTGAGTTTCTAACAACAAATTTAACAATAGTTTGTTTTCTCTGTTTTGTCATTAGTTTTGCTTAGGAAGTTATCATAAATATACTTATTCTATAGCAAATTCGCAAAAGTAATTTTGAAAAACGGTTAAATATTTTAATTTTAACTTTACCAGATATGTTTATTCTAAATGCTAAGACGATTTTTGTTAGACATCCCTCAGCAATTGCTTAACAACAAACTACTTATGGTGTACAGCAGTGCAGACTGTTAAGCCGTTTTGATTTTAGTGTAGTAATGCTTATAGTCCGATGCTGTAAGTCAATTTTGTCCCTTTATCAGAATACGTATGTACTTGATCTTATTTGAATAACATTTTTTGAGATCATTTCAGGATATCACATCCAATGACTGTACAAAATTTCATGAAGTTCGAACTTTTTTTCAACCTTTTATGACATTTTTTAATTTCAAGATATATGGGAAGGACATGAATCCTTGCTCCAAAGTTTTTGAAATTTTAAATTTGATTATGTTTTATTAACCTTAATATGTGTGCCAACTCCTTACGGTAACTCCTTTTATTTGTGGCCACTCGTTATATGAAATCAGGATACTGTGCGCCGTGGCCTGATAAATGATAAATATCTCTAAATCTATTGGTTTATGGAATAAAATTATTAAGAACAGAATTAATAATAGTAAAATTTCCTATGAAATAAGACTTGAGTTAAGTCGCTATAATGAATGGTTCCGGTTGTAAGGACAAAGAAATACGATTTTTTGTAAAAAAAATCCCTGTTTTTCCCAACTTCATCCTCAATGAGGCACGTGTTAGCGTAATCCGCTTGGATTGAAACTTTGTCAATCGCATTTTCTAGTTTAATGGTACATTTTAAAGGGGTGCTTTATAGAAAATCCAAAATTGATTTCTTGTAACCACCCTATTGTACATACATATGTACATACATCACAAGTTCTAAAAACACTTTAAACAAAGAGGTTGAGTTGGTATATTGAATATATAAAAAAAACCTGCACTTGAATTAAACATAATCCTAAACTATATACTTGTATGTGTTAACATTTACAAACCAATTCGGTCATTGGCTTTAATTGGCAAACTAACTAAAATTCTAAATAATTTTTACGGAGATTAGCAAACCGTAAAAAATACCTTTTCAAAATCTGTATATTACAGAAACCGCAACACAATTTATTAACTTATTATATTTTAAAAACAGTGCCAATACCTATCACATTAATATCCATTTTTAATAGTTTTAGTCAGACTCTTTTATTAAATTTTAATAATTTAAATTTCACTTTGTTTTCCTAGTTCGTTTAATCAACTTTTTACTTCTATGCAAATTCACACTTTAGTTGTTTACATACCAAAATTACCGTTAGAAATTATCAAAACTAATTCAGAATAGAGAAATTTGATGACATAAGCGACTACTTATTTCCCTACAAGCCCAATATATTAAGACAATTTTTTTATTTTTGTCATATGGGCGCAACTACTGTGCAATATTACTGACTACAATTTGTTTCACATTCTAGTGCTTTAAACAACTCATTCAATGAAAACATTAAATAAAACAAAATAGTTTTTTGGTATAAAACTGCTGCTGTATTATTAAAGTATTATTGTTTGCGATAACTTAAATGTACTCTCACCAAAAACTTTTTTTTAAAACGAATTCACTTTATTCTTTCTACGATAACATTTATTAGATAAAGAATTTAATACAACTAGAAATATGAAGTATTAAATTGAAGGCTAAATAGTCAGAATTCCTAGATTTACTTATTTGACAGCCACTGGAATAATAAAAAATTTTTAAATCATTAAAAACATATTTTGTATATATAAATTACAAGAAAATATTTAACAAATTATAGGGTAAAATTTACTGCGATGGGTGTTACAAAATTAGAAATCTAGAGATTAGGCTGCACAACAACACTTTCGAAATCATATTAAAATAACTTTTTGAATGAAGGGGTTGTCATGGATGTTATTATGATTTTAATTAAAGATTAGTGGTTAAGAGATGGAGGCGAATTCGCTTGAATTTTATGGCGAACTTAGGTTGATTTATTTTCTTATATATATTTATTTTGGCGTACAAACTAGGACGATGTTATGAGTTCTTATAACCCATTTTAAGATCATGAGCCAATTCAATTAATAATTGTGACAAGTTTCAGTTTCTTACACGTCTAATATAGACAAAAAAACAGGACAGGCATCGTAAAATCAAAAATTATGGATTTTGCTATAAGGGTTTAAGGAATTTATTTCAAATAAACTCTTTATGTTTATAGAGATAATAGTGTAGACAGACGACAGCGTTAATTTGCATTAAAAACTCACTAATGTGAATTAAAATTTTACTCTGACAGACGATAGTTTTTGCATTTAGTAAACAGCTGTTTGTTTTTCAACCAACTTTTTTTTAACATTTACGTCGAGATTAATTGGATAGAAGGCAGAAAATATGACTATCAGCTATGCTGTTTGTGAAAAAGCACTAATTATTTGAAAGAAAGCTAAAATTACTTTTGCTGAAACTGCTTTATAATGTAAAAATTGTACATGCACTAGCAACCAATATTCTGAACATGTTGCTACAAGTTGGAATCGCAGTAAGACACTCTGAAATAAGAGACAGGCCATTCTAAAAATTTGTAGGTTTGATATACATATGTATGTAACTTTGTAAATGTGCCCATTTATTTTTGTACATCGCAAAGCGGTGGCACGTTCTAACAGAACCTGTGCATCACTATCGCACCACACACTTTGCTTTTTTCTCTAGAAGATCTTAAAATATGTTAATATTTGAATATTTCTTTTTTTTTTGCTAAAAACAATTGATTTTAAATCCATTTTAACTTTATAATTGTAAGCAATTTGACGATGTTGCCATATTGAAATAGCTAAATTCAGTATCAATTTACTGTGATTTCGTGCATTTACGGCAAATCTTATACACATATAATGGGGATAATTCACAAGGTAATTTGAATTAAGCCTACTAATGCCAATTTACGATTTCGTCTGTCTACAGTATAGCGTTCAGTTGTATTTTATTTACGTATAGCTTACAATTTATATGTGTGTGTGTATGTATGTATGTATGTAAAGACTCTGCAAAATTTGTCTATTTGATTAGCAGAGAAATATTGATTTTCCACCATTAAAACAAAATAATAAAAAATTGATAGTTTATTATAACTTACCTGTGGTAAACGTCGACTGGTTTTTGGAAAATGTACACGATTCGATGGAAAAACCATGGGATGACTGATCTGTTGGTTCGATGATGAAATGTCGGACAAGTGTTTATTCGTACTTCTGCCACCCATTGCCACAGCACCATAATCTTCCAGTAAATTATTGCCACGATTTGTTTTAAAATTTTTCATACTAACACTATCACCACCACCACTACTACTACTACTACCACCAGCACCATTTCCGCCAATGCTAGCGCTATCGGCAATACTGTTTGAGTTTATTAAGGCTAAACGATGATGATGACGGTCGTGCACTGCCTGTGCTGCCTGTATATTATAAACCGCACTGTCGTACAAGACATGAAACGTTAAAAACAATGAAATTAGCATGACAGTTAAAAAAGCTACTGCTAATTTGGGACGGGAAACACCAACAACCAAAATACAGTCGTTATGTGAGGCGTCAGGGCCAGCAGGCCTCATGGCGGATTTTGGTAACCATCTGTAAAATACACATTAAAATAGAATGATACTATTAAAACGATAAAAAAAACCTAAATTATACACAAATTTTATTTTAGTTACATTTCAGTTACGTGTGTATGTTAACGTTCTACAGTTTTATTAAATAAACGAAAATTCAACAACAATAATAATGTTCTTTAATTAATTGTTATTACAGGTGCTTAAATTGTAGTTATAACAGTAAATAATCGCTACATCTGTTTATTAACACGCTCATAAATACGCTCTTGTGAAAAGGCGTGTTATATGCTGTTGTTTAGTTTTAAGGAAATTATTGCGAAAGTTTTTGTTTGAAAAATGTTTTTGATTTATGAAAAACATTTTTCTAAATGCTTTCTTGCTGGATCTTTGTTTAAAAAATGTCGGATAAATTTTGTTTTATATAAAAACTTTTTATTAAAAAATCAGTTTACATTTAATTGCCAGTTATTTGTTGAAACTTTATATAGAATATTTTAAACATTTGTCTTGTTTTATAAAAAACTAGCTTTAAAATAAATTCGCAAGCGCAATCTTCAATATTAATTTAACATTTAATTGTATATACATACATATGTACAACCTTTATTTGTCAAGATTATTTTATCTACAAAAATTGAAAGAAATATTAGGACATAGTTTGGCACTATTTTATTTTTTGTTTGTTTCATATTTACCTTCACTTTAGTTACTATTGAGTTCCATATTAACTTAGTTTCATGTCTATATAAACAGGGTTTTTTATATCTTTTTTCATGTCTCTAACTGCACTGTTGAAATGAGACAATTCTATTTCGTCACCCTATATTAATACCTTTCTTAATCTGAATTAATAACCCCTTATTTTACATGTCTAGAACAATAAATCCAATAAGTGAAATAAAACAATTAAATTTTAAAAAGTAACAGTTCGCCATCTATAAATGTGTTTAAATCTCAACCTGGACTGATATCCCTGATTCCACATTTCTGGATTTATAAATGTGAAAAATGATCATAAAAATTTATAGTACCTTTTTCTTCCTCCTATATGGTTTTATATATCATTCTGGGTCAACAGTTCCTTCAATCATATTTTTTAATACGTTAAGTAAAAAAATGATAAAAAAATACCATAAAAGCTGATTTAATAAATTTTTGCCCTATCATATGATTTTCTAGCTTAATCAGGAACAAAAGGCTCTAATCTCGCATTTCTAGACTCATAAATTCTAAACATATCCATATTTCCTACCACTTAATGAGTGAGAACGAAATATTCTACAACTTTTTTCTACTTTTTCATTTAGTTTTATCCTTTTCTTTCTCACTCATTAAGTGGTAAGAAATATGAATATGTATAGGCGACAAGCAATCACCATACCCTATTTCCTAATAAACTGTGAGTTAAATATATGATATTTACATCCAACACTAATCACCGATCAAAAAGTGCTGATGATGAAATCCGTAGCTGGTTTCGAAAATGCATTTCACTCGGCTAGTGTCGGCAAAAACTTTATTTTCAAAAATTATTTTTCATTCATTATCACAACAAAAATAAAATTTCTAAGAAATTTTTAAATGAACTTGAACCAGAATAAAATAAAAAATAATTGTCTTAAAACAAATTAAAGTTCGTAATAAAAAACATTTATTAAAAAATTTAAATTTACTAAATAGATTTTAAAACGTTATAAATTAAATTACATAAAGGTTTCACAATATAAGTGCATTAAGTTTTGCACTTCCTTAACCAAACTGAAGAATGCAAAAAAGCTCTAGGATTTTAAAGGAAAAGTGCAAGAACCAATCGAAAAAAATAAATCTCTAAATATACTTTGTAATTGTTAATGCTTTTAAAATATTTATTTTTAATAACAAAATTTTTTTTTACTTAAAAGAAAAAATATATTAATTTTGTGCGTAAAACACAAGTGCAACAGTCTAAAGCTCTTTTATCTTATTTTCTTTTCTATTTTACCCTTTAACATGATGTCACATTAATTCTTGTCATATCCAGAGCAAAGAGATTGTGACATAACAAAGGCGAATACAAATTGTGTCACTATGACAATGATACAATCAAACGTATACGTATACATATTTAAATGTGTTTTCATTAAGGTTAGAACTTTTATAAATAAAATTAATAAATAAAATTTATGAAAACATATAGCATAAACATATAACATATATAACAGAGATTTTAGGTTGTGGCGAAACATTATTCGTGAAGCGGACAAAGCAAACAAATTTTTTTTGCCGAAATTCCTTGATATTTAGCATAACTATACTTCTAGTAAATTTATAAAAAGGCTTGCAAAACTGATTTTTTTAACAAATGATTACAACAAATTTTTAGCCTTTACCTTAACTGATTATGGCTTTAATTTATCCAGAAATAACTAATGAGAAATATTCTTAATATGCATTGAATTTTAAAGCTACTTTTTAGCTAAACAAAATAGATTTTTGTGTTAAAATTGTAGTGAAAAACAGGGGCAATCAATCGAGCTGTTTACCTATATCTCCACCAAAACCAATTCTGCTGATTTGCAATATTAATGAGTTTCTTAATATCTCAAAAATGCATATACAACGTATTGGGCTGTTAAAAATCAATGGTCTTTTAGAAATTGATTTTATCCAACACATGAGCATACTGTTATCCGTTAATCGACTTTCCATTAATGAGGATTTTGAAAATAAATATTTTATGGATTTGCATATAAATATATGCTAATAATTTTTGCCGTAAATTGCATAGGTTTTTAACGTTCTTTCTAAACATAAATGAAACCATTTTTCTTGTATACCTTTTAGTTGTGTTTCTCTATCTAATTATTTTTTATCACGTTTTTATAATAAAGAAAACAGGCTTTAAAGACACAAAGTGGTTTTTTAAAGGGGCTGTAAAATGTGTGTCACATTATCAAACTTACACTCGAAATTTTTATATTTTGTCTAAAGTTGCGAAAAATTCCTTAAAACTTGCAGACTACAAACGAAATTATATATTCTGGCGCTGTTTTTGTTTTCAACTGTATTCTTGATTACACATTTAAGTACAAAACACTAGTAGAAGTTTAAACAACACGCAAGCACCTTGTCAGCAAATTAAAAATGATTAACTTCTCAATACAATGTATAATAATGAATCAATGCTTATGTATTTCAATGTCAGCTGAGTATATAATATTCAATTAAATTTTCTGCAATACTGTATAGTCATACCGTATACGTATACTCAATATTAAATACAATATCGAGACATTAAGTACTCGTAAGGGGGGACGCTAAACTATGAACTCTAAATGGTATTATTCAAGTTAAATTGTTAATAAAAAAAGTGTCTTATAGCGATTATTGACGCATGAAATATATAAGAAGGCCTTATATATTGAACTAGCTTTTAACCCGCTACTTCGTAAGCGCACTTTTCAATAATTATTTAACCTTTAAGTTCTGTTTAACTAATTTGTATTTTTTGTATAACATTGTATATAAAAATGTACAACATTTATTTGACTAGATTATTTTATCGACAAAAATTAAAAAAAATATTAGAACATAGTTTGGCACTATTTGATTTTATTTTTTTTTCATATTTACCTTCCTTCTACTTTTGAGCTCTGTATTAACTTAGTCTTATGTCTTTATAAACCGGGTTTATTTTAGATATATATTTTTTATATCTAAGTTTACTTTAGATTTGAAAAAATTGCAATTTGTCTCCCTATATTATTACCTATTACCAATTTTACATTTTTAGAACAATAAACTAAAAAAATGGAATAAAACTATTTAAAAAGGTAAAGAGTAGTTTGCCACAATAAAGAATTTTTTTCTCTGGATTTATAATTGCAAAAAAAGATCATACAAATTTTTAAGTACCTGTTCTGCCTCTTATATGGTTTCATATCTCATTTTGGGTCAACAGTTCCTAAAATCCTTACTTTTGATACGTAAAGTAAAAAAATTTTAAAAAGTACCATAAAAGCTGATTGAGTAAGTTTTTTGTAGATGTTAAAATAAAATTTCTTTATTTATTGGTTTGGAAGTCAAGAAGTACCAAAATATAATTTTTTACCAGTTTTTGCCTCCAAGGTCCCCCGAATTTGAAAAAATGCAGCTGTCCGCTTATTTTTTTTAGTAGAGTACAATATTTTTAAAATTTTGTTTGTATCTTATTTGGTTTAGAAGATTACACCGATTTTTCTCTTTTTTACCCCCTTAATATTTAAATTCCCTCTTGATTGATATATACAAAGAGAGGGGAACCCCAGCCCAAATTTCAAGTCTCTAGCTTTATCCGTTTGGGCCATGCGATAATGAATCAGTCAGTCACTCAGTCAGAAACGTTACTCTTTTATATATATAGATCGTGTATTGGACATTAGATGTTTTGACAAAAAAATTAAGCGGTATTTTATTTAAATACATATTTTTGTATTTGTAACACTTGCTCTGCAATAAAAATACAGAAAACTAGTATTTTTCGGCTCGATAATAAATGTTATTATTAAATCGTAAAAATTTATAACTCAAACATTAAAATTAATCAAGTGAAAAGTATCTATGTCTAATCGAACTTTAGTTTAAAATAAACCAGCTATTATTTTGGGAGCAAAATTGGTTTTTTGCTATACGAAATATTTTGTATGTGCTTTTTTTAAATAAAAATCATTCTTTGTTAAAGTTGATTATGTATGTATATATTAAATAATTACTCTCAATTCTATAACCTTAACATGCCGGAAATGCCCGGATGTACAATTTTAAATCATAAATATTCCACTGAA
>NDXZ01137976.1:0-11991 GCA_003055125.1 Paykullia maculata | reverse complement strand
TTTTTTTTTTTGTTTTGTTTGGTTTGATAAAAGTTTTTTCCATTTTGATTTAACACAATGGGTCGCTGTTATAATAAAATAGAAAAACGAATAGCGTTTTAACTAGAAAAAATGTTTCCCTTTTTTTTTTGTTGCGGAATCAATCAAAACCTGATCATTATAAATTTTTTTAAAATGTATTAGAATATTTACATATAACTATATATTAAGCCACAATTTTCTTATTTTTATAGATCAATTAAATAATTTAAAAGTATTTTATTTTACAAGGAGTCAAGCGATAAGCTAGCTTGACACGCATTAAATCTTTTGGAAAAAAACAGATTTTAAAAATTTTATAATGGCAATTAATTATTTTTATACTTAAAAAATTAGATCTAAGAATTCAGGATTTTAATACTTTGTAATATGTACATATTTATATATTGGCCTGGAAGGCTTTGTATAACTTTACTGAATAAATAAATAATATTTCAAAAAATATATAAAACGGTAAAATATTTTTCAGGATTTTTTTTTAGCACAATATTAAATCACATTTTTATTTATTTTTAATCCCACTGTGCAGAAAGTTTAATCAACAACACCTGATGCAATGGAGAGAGCAAAAATCCAAAACAAACAAATAAAACGAAATATTTTAAATATACGAAGCATTTCTCTTTTAATGCCCTATATCAATACACCATCTTTTAAACTTGATTTGTATTTTTTTATATATATATATGTGGGTATGTATTTTTAATCAGAAAATTTTTTATATTAAATAAAAAAACAATTCTCCAATTTCCAATTATCTTTTCTTTGTCTGAAAATATTAAAAAAAAATATATAGAAGGAAAAATATTATTAAAATGAATTACAATATAAAAATAATTTTAATATACAAAAAGTCTATCAAAAAAGTTTAAAGGATTTAAAAAAATAAAATTGTTTTTATTGAAAAAAAAACCATTAAAGTGCGTTAAATATATTTTCATAATACTAGTTTTTAGACAACTACACACATTTTATACCAACTTAAAGGGTACATAAAAATCGGCTAATCCGAATCTGGCAAATGCTATAACTTGTTTTATAATAAACTAGTAAAGCCCCGGTGTGCTTCGCCCTCGTTTAAAATAAAAATCTATTACCTAATCAAAAAGTGGGGACCCTTAACTTTAGGGAATTCTTGAATTGTTTCTTATAAATTATTAATTTGTATTGCCAAAAAGTTAAGGAATTCGAAAGATTACACTTTAAACTTTGAATGTCCTCCTAAACTCCACGAACTAGCTTGAAACTGGCTCAACTTACTATTTTTATATTGTTTAATTGCATAAACTCCATGGAAATATTTACAAAGTTTGAAGACCTTAACTGTAATAATTTTAGTCATTTATATACATACTACTGCCACTATCACACCTAATTTTAACTGGATTTATCTTAAAGATTAAAAATTTATTTTTACAAAGATTTTAAACCTTAGCTGTAGTATGTATTAAAGGTATGGCCCCCATTTTTAACTCCTTCATATAGGACTGCAAGAAAACATATACAAAATTTTAAGGTTTTAATAATTTCAGTTCTAGATTAAAGATTCATTTAAAAGAGGTTGTGCCCCGCCTACTCAATTTAGAAAAAAAACATGTTTGTATATAATCCTTTGCAATGTAATGTGAAAAAAAAAATTTAAAATTTGAACAAAATGTGATAGCGCCGAAGCGTAAAACTGAACTCCTGAAACTTTGCACATTTTTTATGTCCAACATAACTTCATTAATTTTAAATTAATGTTACAAGCCCACCTCTATAAATCAATATTTAAATTGGATAAAAAGACAGAAATCTCTCATGAAAGCATATTCCTTAATAAAAAAAATATACATATTTGCTTATTCAAAATTCGGTTATGTGTATACAAGCTGAGCCCGAACCGCGTTGCTGACCCAAGATACATTATTTTCTATTACTATTCTTAAGAACATAATTTAATTATTAACTCTTTTATGTCGAGCTTAAAGTTAAATTGTTTAAATCGAACGAATAGTTTCGTAGCTTACAACTTACATACAAACAAACAAACTTTATCTCTTTTTAAAAAAAGAAAAAAGTCGAGGGGTACACTACCAGTTACGAGATGTTGTTTTTGTAGGCTTATGGTTTTGTCGTCGTTGTTTACTAAATCTTCGTCTGTTTTAAATGTTTGTGTATGCCTTAAATGAATTTCTATTTAAAATGTTTGCTTTAGTTATAAATTGTAAAGCTAAAGTTTATCATCTTGTCGTTGCATTAGCTACTTTTTTGGTGATAAAGACAAAAAACAATGTCCAGTACGTTCTTTAAAATGTATACATATGTAAACACTCATATTTAAACATAATTTTCTTTATTTTTTGTATACAGATTCTAGCGTAGCGGTAAATAAGACTATTTATATTGGTCTGGGTCTGGGTGCAACAATGCTAACTGGTGCACTGTCGTATATCTTCTATAAGTACTGGAAACGAGATGTAATGCCATTAAAATGGCGTCGTGTAGGTACTTTGGAACAAATTAATTTATTTCCCGTCAAATCGTGCGCCCCTTTAAAATTGTCTGCAGAAGCTGAAGTATTATGTGAGGTACTGGGTTTACGTTATCGAGGCATTAAAGATCGCGCTTTAATGTTGGTCAACGATAAATACGAAATGGTTACAGCCCGTATTTATCCAAAAATGGTCTTAATCTTAATTAAGCTAGTAGGAGAAACTAAGTTGAGAATTAATGCTGAGGGCATGGAACCTTTGGAATTGGACTTTGCCACTTTGGTTGATGAAGCTCCCGTCAAGGATATTCACACCTCGGTGTGGGGTAGTAAATTGGATGCCATGTTGTGTGGTGAAAAATATGACAAATGGTTTTCACGGTGTATTTTAAATAAGGATTCTGGTTTACATTTGGTCTACTATCCTTATCCAAAATCAGTGAGACCGATCAATCCTCGTTTAAGCAAAGAGCCTTTTCTTACAAAGGAAGATTCGGTAAGTATTAAAAGGGGGCAGATTTTAAATTTCATACATTTTACTTAATTCTTGTTATTTTAAAAAAAATTATTTTGTGAACAGCAAAAAAGTTTTGAATTTTATTGTTATTTAACTTTTGCTACGTTGTTTTAGCCAAATTATTTTTCTGCATATTTTGCATTTTTTTAGGACTCTTTAATAAGTTTTTACAAATTTAATTTTGGTTAATTTTAATTAAATTAAGACTCCATTTATTTTGTATTTGTATTTTTTATCCCAAAAACTTCAATATCTTAAAAGGCTACTTTTTTTAAATATTGAAGGTATGTGTATTTAATAATTATTTACGTTATACGTTAAAAATCAATGTTGATATGTTCCATTGTTGCCATTGTCGGTGTTCGTTGTTTTTCAGAGAATTTACGAACTTCTTTAAATTATCTATCACATACATAATTGTTATGTTAAAAACCCATTTACTCTTTTGCAATACTAAAATTAATGTCGGGATTATCTTTACTGTTTGTAAACAAAGATAAAAAGCTATTTATTGTTGTTAAAGCTTTTAATTATTTGTATGGTTTTATTATCTAAATATTTGTATACTTACTTTAACGCGTGAATAAACGTTTTTCTTTTTATTTCTGTTTACTGGGGCTCGTTATCAATATAGGGCACCTTTGGCGATGCAACAAGCTTTATGCTTATGAATTTAGCTTCTGTTGAAGATCTAAGTTCTCGCTTATTCAATGCTGTAGATCCGCTACAATTCCGCGGTAATTTCCATTTAAAAATGGATAAAAATGAAGCCTATGCTGAAGACAACTGGCAATGGGTGCGCATAGGAGATGAGGCAGTTTTTCGTAAAGTAGCACCTTGTACACGTTGCATATTCACCAATATTAATGCCAAGACTGGTGAAAGAGATCCCAATGGTAATCCATTAAAAAAACTAAAGAGGTGAGAAAAATTTTTGGAATTAATAACATATCCATAAATATTTTTCTATTTACTTTTAGTTATCGTTTGATTCATGACCGTGTTAGTCCAACTTTAGGCATACATTTGGGTTTAAGACAAGCTGGATCGATCAAAGCCAATGATATTATTTATGTTGAAGATGTTCAATGAGTAAAACATTTATATTTCAATTTTTATTATTTTAAAATACAAATAAAATTATATATTATTCCCCTATCTTTTACAGAGTTTAATTTTATTTTGTTAATAAAGGTTTGCTTTGTAATGAGCATATTACATATCGTGTTTTATTGAATTATTTTTACTTGCAAATTGATTTTACAATAAAATATCTTAACTATTTAAAATTTTCTTTTTTTAAGCTCTTCATGTAGCTTTTTACTTGTTAATAATACATACAAAATTATTATTAAAAAATTTGTTTTACAAAAAAACATTAACCAACAATTAATTTCAATACTTTAAAAAAATTAAAGTTTAATAAAGATTTGCATAGAAAAAAAACTTTTTATGGAAAGTCAACAATAAATACAAAAATTTAACAGTCAAACTTCTTGATTGTTACCAAATTAACATATAAATCGTTAGCTAAAATGAAAAAATTCAAAATAGAGTTTTTGATTAATTATTATGAATGTCATTAAACTACATGTCAACAAAATTTTACACTTCTGCGATCAAAAATGACATTTTGATTAACAAAAAACAAAAGGGACGTAACAATGTTAATAGTTTTATATTTTTGTTAGTTACGCCTTTTTGCATTTTAGCTAACGAAATATTAAAAAAATTACATTTTCTTTAAGAAATTTGTAATAAAAAAATGTAACTTTTTTTTATTTATTCTTGACAATAAAAATTACAAAAATTAGAAGTATAAAAGATGACGAACGCATGCATGTGTATCTCTGTTTTTAAGTTTATACATACGATTTATATCATACCATTTTGGATACCATAAAAAATAAAAATAAAAACTTATGTATGTATATCGAAAAATTATGATTTTTGTATGTAAATATAAAAATATATGCAAAATTTGGCTGTATTTCATAGTCATAACTTTAACCATTAAATTAAATTTATGTTTATAGTCTTATTTATATATGACCATGAATTACCACCTTAGCTTATAACAACAGTTGATTTATTTCAGACATAATTCTGACATCATTTATCTATGTTAAACATCCTTTCCAGGCCAAACCGCCGCATGCCATGCTGACAATAACATATAGTACGAATATGATAATAAGACCAACAACGACGTACAGGCGAACATTTTTCCAAAACATCTGACGGGCAAGATTGCGCGACGCTTTACGAAATGCCACCGACTAAAAATTCAATACAATAGCGTTAGTTTTTGCACAGTTTACAATTTAGTATTATATTTTAGTTTGACCTTAACCTATTCTTATGAATCAGCTTTAAGGGACTTTCTGATAATCTATTAAAACTAAAATTGTTATCCTATCCTTTATTTAAAAGTTAACACATTCCCTTTGTACAATTAAGAATGAAGTAAAATTACAAAGGTTCATATCTTGATAAATGTAAAAATAGTTTAAAATTCATTAAAACTTGCTACAAAACTGTATGTATATGTATTTAATCTCATAGTTACCAATATTTTTAAACTATGTATCCTTTAATTCATCAATTTGTTCATAAAAAAACTTAGAATGAGGAAAAAACAGAGAGTTGTATCTTCAATACCACAAAAATATTTTTTTTTAACAATTATAGTATTTAAACTATCTAGGTACATACAAAAAATAGACTGTGGAATATCGGGGGGCAAATTACGACATTCGATATCGTTCGAAAATAATAAAAAAAATTTTAATTGGAATTTCTATGCCAAATGTAAAGAAAACTCGATCGATCGAACAAAATTTCGATCTATATCGAATATCATAATTTGCCCCCTGGATATGTTTATTTTTAGGCTAAAAATTTTTTGCGTTTTCTACTTATATAAATTGCCCTATTTGAGTTAAAATGGATGATATCGGTGCAGGGGCGTGGCGCTCCCAACGCAAAAATATTATAAACCAAATATAATAAACTAAATACATATATTTTAAACTTAAACGTTTTCTCTCTTTCACCTTTCCATTAATACATTGCAAACTAATACATGCAAGAAGACATACAACTTGACAGGGAGTTGTGAATTGAACAATTACTTTTTTAAACATATTTTAATTTCAGCTAATGGAAAATTTTATTAAAGTATTCTCTCTTTTATCTCGACGCTTTGTGCCTATATAAAAAATAAAATATCTAATTTAATACTTACATTGTTACTTAAATTTTCCGTTTTATTGACAAGAAGTTCTAATTTCTCTCCACGATCTCTTAGATTATCTAAAACAAAAATAATTAAACATTTATAAAACCCCGTTTCAAAATTGTATATTAAATCTCATAGTTACCAATATTTTTAACCATAATATCCTTTAATTCATCAATTTGTCCATGAACTCTAGAAATAGCGTCAACTTCATTCGACTGGCTAAAGTAAGTCATTTGTTGAGCCAGTATCTTGGAGAATTCTGTATTCATACCATAAGCTATGGCAGTAGCTACTGTCAAACCGTATGTCTGTATAAATTTCTGTTTAATATCAGTCAAAAACAAAAAAGCACGAGACCTTTCAAATTCCTAAGAAAGTAAAGCAATTTACAGTAGACAATTCAAAAATGGAAATATTCGACTTACGTTATCAGTAATGCACATATAAATCAATTTATGCTCACACACATAATGTATTAAGAAGTCACCATGAGAGTATGTCAATTTGTGGTTATCCATAGTGATCTTGGAGATAATTTGATCTGTTACTTCGGCAAAATTTCCTACACACTCGGCGTATTTAGCCAGCACCGTGGTGCCGCGAGAGATAACAGAATACAAAATAGGCATTGTGCTGCGTTATTAGCTAAATAGTGATAAATAAAAAATATAGTTCTGAGAAAAATTGTGAAATATTTTTATAAGCTTTGCTTTGTCTCCCCTTGTGTGTATGTATGAGTGTAGCAATTAAGGGAAGACCTAAAAAGTTTTTGTTTATGTTCTACACGAAATACGATATTATTTAAACACAACTTGTTTTCAATTTATGAAAAAAATATTTTTTACCAACCAAAGATTACTCACAACAATAGTACTTTTGATTTCTTCTTTCCAGATCGTTGATAAAGTTTTGGACAAAACCTGCACTTTGTTTTTTCTTTGTTTACTTTTATATTATCCTTGCAGACCTATTTTCATACTATAAAGCGTTAATTTTTAATTTATTCAATATTGTTTTTTCTCCTTTTATTTAATTTAAAAGTGATTAACACTACTACGCGTATTTAAGCTTTTTACTTTTGTATTGTTTTCTTTTTTGCCAAGAAAGTTGAACAAAAAATGACATTTTTCTATTGCATTTTTCCGGGAAACGTACCTGTTTTAGAAAAATAATAACACAAGAGCTGTAAATTTACGTAGTAGAAATATAATTTACGTTTTATTTTAGTCTCATTAGTATAGTCAAAATAGTGTTTTTTAATACAAAATATAAGCAAATATTAATTATGTGTCGATAATCACATTTGCTATAGAGATTTCTTTTTATATAAAACTTAATTATCACAAATGAACACAAGCCAAAACAAATAAAATTGAAATTTTAAAACTTTTGTGTGAAAAATTTTACCAAAATAACAGTATGTTTAGCAATTTTAGGCGCTTTAAGATAATTTTTAAGCACAGGCGCTTAAAAAATATATATACATATATATGAACAATTTTTAAAATTTTTTTTTACTTGTTTAAAAAAACGTAAAATTGCAAAAAAAAAATCACTGCTGTTATCGTTTTCCAAAAATTTTATTTGTTTTAAATATCAAAAATTCAAATTTTTTTTTTTTATATTTAAATTTTTTCAAAATAAGGTAAGTAGTTACTATGCTTTTTGTTATATTTATTATTAAGAGCTAAAAATCGAATTAAGCGACTTTGTTATATAAGAATGTTTACACCTTTTATTGCTGGCAGCCCATCATTTCTACTACCTTTTTTTACAACAATGTCGGTTTGCATTTTTTTTAGTGTATTTGCATTCATAAACATTACATTTTTACAAAAAAAGGGCAGAAATAATAATCTTAACAAAATTGTAAGCTAACTAAATTATGAATTCAAATACTTTAGTTAATGGCACTGATTCTGCAGTTTCTGGAGAAATAAAACCAATGGCAGATAAACGTGATTTACTTGCTTTACTCAAACTTATCAAGAAATATAATCTCAAACAAACAGAGGAGTTGCTGTGCCAGGAGGCAAACATCAAGCCTGATGAATTGGAAGAGGTTGATGATAAAGAAATAACTTCAATATTATCCTCAGCTTTGGGCGAGAGTGTTGAGAGTACTAGCACCAGTGAAGTTAAACCAGGTCCAGGTAGTGATCCTGAGTTGTATGATGCTGCTTATCGAGATTTGCGGAGTTTTGTAGATGAATCCTTGGATATTTATAAACATGAATTGTTTATGGTGCTATACCCCATACTCGTGCAAATATACTTTAAGCTAGTTGCGGGTGGATATGCAAAATCTGCTAGAGAATTTGTTGAGAGATACGGTCCAGACTTAGATTATTATTACCGGGAGGATTTACAGAACATTTTACTGATAACAAAGCGCTCTGAAATGGAAAATAACGATTGGTATACTTCTATGGAATCAGATAAGTTTATTATTCGTATGTCGCGGGATGCTCATTCTTTGTTTAAACGTCAAATGCAAGACCGTAAGCAAGAGTTAATTGCAGATATAGTGGCAAAGTATTTGCACTTTGATACTTACGAGGGGACAGCTAGATCCAAAATACAATGCAATGCTACAGCTGGTTCATTAATTGGTGAAGCTCGTCGTCAGGATAACAAACTTAGGGTTTACTATGGGTTACTAAAAGAAGTAGATTTTCAGTCATTAACTACTCCGGCACCTGCGGCAGTTGAGGAAGACGATGATAATGATCCCGATGCTCCAGACAAACCCAAGAAAAAAAAACCAAAAAAAGATCCTCTATTTTCTAAAAAATCAAAATCAGATCCCAATGCTCCTTCTATGGATCGTATACCTTTGCCTGAGCTTAAAGACGCCGATAAACTAGAAAAGCTAAAGGCCTTAAGAGAAGCATCGAAACGAGTGGCTCTTAGCAAAGAGTCCTTGCCCTCAATTTGTCTTTACACTATTTTAAATTCCTACAATAGTGTAACGTGTGCAGAAATTTCGGAAGATTCCTATATGATGGCTGTTGGTTTTACTGATTCTAGCATTAAAGTTTGGTCTTTAACTCCTTCAAAACTAAGAGAAATGAAAAATGCCGAAATGCTTAAAGAAATAGACAAAGATGCCGAAGATGTTTTAGTGCGTATGATGGACGATCGTACTGGGGAGTCGGCAAGAACATTTTATGGCCATAGTGGCCCCGTATATAGATGTGCTTTTGCGCCAGAGAAAAATATGTTACTCTCCTGTTCCGAAGACACATCTATCCGGCTGTGGTCACTACACACATGGACTTGTATTGTTGTTTTCAAAGGACATCTATTTCCTGTATGGGATGTACGATTCTCACCACATGGCTACTATTTCGCTTCCTGTTCATATGACAAAACAGCTCGTCTTTGGGCCACGGATTCGAATCAGCCATTAAGAATATTTACAGGACATCTTTCGGACGTTGATTGTGTTCAATTTCATCCCAATTCCAACTATATAGCTAGTGGTTCTAGTGATCGAACTGTACGACTATGGGATGTCTTAACCGGGCAACTGGTGCGTCTGATGACAGGTCACAAGGGGCAAATAAATGTCTTATGCTTCTCAACCTGTGGACGTTATTTAGCTTCAGGTTCATCTGATCATAATGTTTTAGTCTGGGATCTGTCTCATGGTCAACTGGTCACCTCTTTAGTAAGACATACAGGTTCAATACAGACGATGTGTTTCAGTAGAGATGGCAACATTTTGGCGGTGGGCGGTCTTGACTGTTATTTAACCTTGTGGGATTTTACAAAATTAACTGAAGATTTTATAACGCAAAGCACCAATGCCTCGCATAATCCTGAGATTAGTGAGGGAGATGCCTTCCTTTTAAGAGCGTTTCCTACCAAGTCGACACCATTTATGAATTTGCATTTCACGCGGCGCAATTTACTTTTGGCCGTGGGTACATTCAAGTCGTAAATTTTTTTAACTTAAGCTAATATGTCGTTTTAATATTAGATATTAGTTTTTCAGTAGTGTAAGTAAATTTTTTTTATTTCATTTATTCCCATAAAGATATAAGATGTGTAATTTCAATAAAAAAATTAAAATTTCTAAAAATAAATTGAATATTAATTACTGTATTCCATGGGAACACATTCTTCGGCTGCAACGTGTGTCGGTGAAGAGCCATCTACCAAATGATCTGTGGGTTCACTATCTAATGAAGGTTCATTGCTAAACATTTCGGCCGGAACGGTGGTGGGAGCTCGTTCCGGTATTAAATCCATAACTGATCGTTTGGACAATTGTCTTTCAACCTCTGCCTGGGTTTGTTGGTTCACTTCCGCAACATCCAAGTGATTGTAATTTGGATTTGTTATTTGTTCTGAAGACTCGTTAAAAGGAGCTGGAGCTTGATTTTTCTTTTTGCGACCTCGTGTAGAACCAGTAGTAGAACCATTTACACTTTGTTCCAATTTGCGCCTTTAAAAGATTTTTTTATTAAAAACAAAGTAATTTTCATAAGACTTACTTTTTAGTTTCCTTTGTTGCCTCATCCTCAGAAGATTCCTCAGTATCTTCACTCTCTGATGAAGTATTCTCGGGTTTCTCGTATTGCAGAAGACGATCTAATAAAAACGCTCTATCCCTGGAGACTTTAAGCATTCTTCTTTGATTCGACCTTAGAGCATCTTGAAAAAATTCGTTTTCCTAAAATATAAGTTGTATTGTTACTCATATGTATCAGTTATACAGTAACCCTAACCTAGTCGCATCCTACTTACATAAATTAAAAATTTCAATTTTTTCTTTAAATATCGGTATTGGTTTTTATAATCCACTTCACTGTTAATAGCTCCACCCTGTCTACTTTCTTCTATATCTTGACTATCCGAATCTGTGTCGTCGTTCACTCCCATGTTTTGTTCATTATTATCGGTTTGCTGTGCTGCTTGTTGTTCGTTGGCCAGTGTGCGACAGTACCAACCATCTAACATTTTATTTTTATTCAATATTTTACGAGTTCCAAGTTGCAAAAAATTACTTGTTTTTAGATGTGTGCGTGTTTTCTAGAGGTGGTGATTGCAGTAGTTTAATAATAATCGATAATTTAGTGGTGCCAAGTACTTGTTTTTCATAATGATAAATTAGCGTGATTTTTTCCACATACATTGCGAGTTGTATAACCAATTGTAGCAATAACTAGACAATTCATGTTGCGCAATATGACTGCGTCAGAGACTGCAGTAAACAAGATGTCTTTTTCACGTATTCCTAAACGTTCTCATGTTTAGGAATATTGCTAATAAATTTGGTCAATATCTTCAAAATTTTTTGAAACAAAATATACCTTTTTCCTATTAACTGAAAATGTGTGCATGATGAAACCTGTTTTAATAATAAAAATTAAAAACATCTAAACATCTAATGTTTGAAAAAAAAATACACTACATATGCATGTATGTATGTACATATGTATATGTATGAAAATATGCAACACAGATATGCGATATGTATTTATTTGTAATAATTACAATTTTATATTCATTTAAAAATGAATAATAAATAAATAAATGAATAATAAACTACATGTACAATGAATAAACTACATGTACAATGAATAATAAACATATGTATGTTTGTATATGTACATGTACAAGATCTTAAATTTGATTGAACTTATTTAACAATTTCTCTTCGTTTTCTTTAATCCATTTTTCAGCTCTTTCTAGTAGACCAGGCACTAG
>NDXZ01137886.1:0-11286 GCA_003055125.1 Paykullia maculata | reverse complement strand
TTCATTTGTAATTTCAACAATATTCTTTTGTGACCAAATAATAGATAGGGAAGTCGATTTAGGGTGCTTGATGAAATTAAGTTTGCCAGATACCAGCTATAACCAGATTTGTTTCTGTTTATTAATTGGTTATTGCAGACCTATACTTAAGCAGCTTCCAGTGCAGTTTATTTATCAATTATGGATTGCAAACGAACCTCATCTGCGTTTTCAGTTACCGAAAATGGGATTACAGAAACCATCTTATAACTAGAAGTTGCTAACTTAAAGTTTGTAGGTAAAGTTTAATAATAATGGCAACTACGAAATTGTAGATGCCAACTGGTAACTGTTTTCGAAATCACTTCATTCAAAATTTTAATCTAAAAAAAAATATTTTTAAAATAAGAAAGGATGATTTACAAGGGAGTTATTATCTAGAGGTTTTATTTTTATTAATTTAAAGAGATACTTGGTATTATTTTTTGGTTTCTCTGAATCGCTTAAACCGCTGCTCTAAGAGTAATTTAGTTTATCAAAATATAGTTTTCATTTGTTTTAACTTTTTTTGTTAACAAAAAATATGAAAATGAGTTAAAATAATTTAAAAAAAGTTTCATTTTCAACAAAAGTAAAAGTTTATTGTAAATTTTTATTTCATTGTAAATGTCTATTCAAAAATATTGTAAAACAACGTGTAGACTATGTATGTGAGTGAGTATACTACAATATAGATGACTGTGGATTATATTGAATTAAGCATAATTTGTATTTAATTGCTTAGCAAATATTATAAAAAAATTTATAAAATTTGTTTATATTAGCAAAGCCTACAGGGTTCCAAGTTGTCAAATTCGATCTCCCATAGGGGGTTCTAAGCTAGAGTTTTATATCTCCATAAAAATAAAGAAAAATTAAATGAAATTTTAACTTCTACATTTACAGATGTTAAAATCCCCAAACAAACCTGACTTAAAGTTTAAAAAAGTTATTCAGTTATTTATTAATTTTGTGAACAACCCCATTGTGTTGCATAGATTATAAAAAAAAACTTTCGACCACATTGAACTTTATGCTCTTATTTGTTTTAATGTTTTTTTTTCAAGTTGTATAAATTTTCAACACACTATAATAAAAGGAGCCATAAAAATAATCAAAAAAAAAAAAATACTAATGAAACGGCGATTTCCTTTTGTAGCAAAAAATATAAAATAAATAAATGCATGAAAAACAAAACCATAAAATACCAATAAAATTGTTGTTACTTTTATATGTTAAAAATATAATAAAAAAACATCCAATAATGAAACGTTTTCCGCTCCTTCTCCCCTTTTCGGCTAAAGGACTTTTATGTTATTTTTTTTTTTGTTGTACAATAAACTTGGTAACTTTTTTTTTCTTTTGCCTCTTCAAATTGTTGCTGAACTTCAAAGGCACGTAGAAACCATAAAACAAGAAATGAAACAAATTTTTAACAAATAAAATGTTTTTTCTTTACAAAGAGACCCACAAAATGCAGAATAAAAAAGTTTTTAGAAGTTGTAGAAAAATGTTATGTTCAACGTTTATGTTGAAAAAATAAAATGTTTTGGTAATCGTCAATCGTCATATAGAATGGTTGGGCTAAACAACAATACAAAGGTAAATTGGAATTTTTGGCAAAACAACTAAGGACACAGATTTTTGCGTATATTGAAAAACATTTTATATCCTGTAGATTGCAAAGACATAAAATTTCTTATAGAATAGTTTATTAAAACACAAGGGTATAATTTCAACATTTCGAAAGCTAAAACAAATGTTTTAAATTTCTATATATAAAATGACTTTATATTTAAATGGCTTTTTTAAAGTTATTGATGTAAAAAATTTAATTTTAAGTTGGGCTGCTTTGCTTTGCAGACCTTAATTTAAATTTTGTATTGTTTCCCTGTAAATGAAATTTAGGGTTCATATTTTGCAACAATTTAAAGGATATATGTTTTTCTGAAAACATGCATAAAATTTGAATTGAATTTTTAATATTATGTTTTTAAAAATACACAACTTAGCTCTAGTTTTTTTTTTTAATAAAAGGTATGGGAAATTATTTTAGTTTTATTTACCTTTTTTTAAAGATATAACGACTTTTAGTATATTTTCGGGGCTTCCTATTTGCCCTTTTTCATTTCTCAATATTTGATGTTCCATACACTCTCCTCACTTTGGTTGTTATTAAAATTATATTTTATTTTTTAAATATTTGGTGCATATCCACATTTTAGTGGTATAATTTGTATTTTTGATATCAATTTTTTAACCTTTTGTATTGATTATTTTAAAACTTTTTATAGTGAATCTAAGTATTGACTCCCACATAAATGTACTAAAGCACAAAACGCAAAAAGTTCTCAAATTTAATAAAGAATTTTGCCCCAATAGCAAATATGAAATTGTGCACCAATTTATGGTAAAAAAATGGATCCAAAATATTTTAAGGTTTCTAACAGACAAACCTAAGCAAGAGCGGCAAGCGTTGAGTTTTATTCCGCCTCGCGCTAAAGCTAAAGGGACTTACCTAAACAAAAGCGTTAAAGTTGTGTCGTAAACAGTAATGTTAACTTAACTTTTAAACAAAACATCACTAAATAGAAATGAAATAGTGATTAAATCGCTGGATTTAAAATGGAAATAGCTAAAATGGCAATATATCTCAACGATAACAAAAGCCAGTTATTGTTGTTCGCAGCCAACTTCACACCTAAACTCCTTGTCAATATTGGATTATCCAACCGTCGCGCGTTACCGCCGCGGTATTTCGGTTTGCTTTATACAAATTGTATGGGCATGAGGATTTTTGACAGCTAAAAAACGGTTGCCGCCCTTGTTTAGGTTTGTCTGTAAAGAGGAAAGAAGACACCATAAATAGTATACGAACTATGACCCCAACAATATTAAAATTAAAAAAGGTGCCAGCTGTTGCATAATCTTTACATTTTTGCCCCAAAGTAATAAAAAAAAATGTAGGTTTTGTAAATCTAAAATTTTATATTCGCTTTACAGGTTTTGTTAAATAGCTGATTTTTAGTCTTAACAACTTCCCTGTCCAATGAGTCATATATGACTCACGAGAGGCCATTAGATCAAGTTCAAGAGGTACATATGACTCATTTCTCTACACAACTTAGAATAGCTTTCTCTAGATCGGTGTGCTCATATGAGACTCATTGGACTTGCTGAAGAAAAAATTTTTTTTGCTACGTTCATGGGTCACATATGAGTCACAAAATAAAATAATCAAAATAAGATAAATATATATCTAACCATTTTTAAAAATTATATTTTGTGGTATATATGCATGTTAATCAAAAAATCAGTGGGAGTAGAGCAAAGACAAAGTGAGTTGAATGGAGACAGGGAAGTTGTTAATTTAGATGAATTTCAAAAGCAGGCAGGTCACAACTTCAACGAAGTACTTCGACGAAGTAAAAAATTCCCAAAGCATTTTTAAAATACTTGAAAATGTACTCTCTAGCATTTTTCATGCTGTGCACAGTGGCTCCAAAAATCAGCTGCCGGTTTTTACCCAAACACTTTATATCGAGTCTTCTAGTATGCAAAAAAAGGACCAAAAGAAAAAAAAATTATTCTGTTATATTTTGCTTTTAATCAAAAGTGGTAAAGAAAATGATGAAGATGGCGACAATAAAAATAAATTAAAGCAAACAGCTCGAAATTTCATTGTTAAACTGTCGAAAAAGTTGACGCATTCACAGCGAACAAAGAGTTTTTCGAAACTTTCCCTAATGTTGGTTCAATGAATTTTTTTGTCTTTCCTAGTAAGGCCTCATCGTTGATTTTGGAGGAAGACTCGGCAGACGGAACGTCAACATCAAAATACGAACGACCTTCTAAACCAATTTTAAAGGGAGGACAAAGACTAAAACTATCGAAAAAGAAAGTCTCCTATAAACACTTGCTCCCCAGAAGAGTTAACGTTTGCTGGTTCAAGTCTTTATAAAGCAGGCAAAAGAGTAGCTGCAGACATTATTAGAACCATTATTGTATTGTATTGTTATCAGATTGTTATTTTTTTGCATTTGCAGTGAATATTTAAACAGTGTTACTAAACAAAAAACACAAATTAACTTTTTGCAAGTTCTATGTCAGTTAATTTTATATGGAAAGTGCCACACCCACTCAGCCGATGGCGCCAATTTTTTTCGTAAGATTTCCATACCAAGTCATTTGTTCGTATACATTTTTATGCTTATTTGTAATTCTAAAACAAGTTTTGACTTCTTTCGTGCTAAATTTGCTAAATCTAGGCATTAAATATGTTAAATTGGCAACACTAATTATTATAGATTCGAAAAATCTGAAGAGTGCAGATAATCATATTATCTTAAAATAAATTTATATACCAAAGTGTTTTAAGTCTACCAGAATTTAAAATCTCTACCAAACTTTAAAATTACTAAAGTTAAAAAAAAATTTTAAACGTCCATAACTAAAGTGTCATAAATTGCGTAGAATGCAATTATTTATTTTATCCAAGAACATATTATTTAAGCAAAGCTTTAGTTGAAATTCACTAAAATTGAAAAAAAGTAAATTTTTAAATTTAATAAGTACCCTTTCTTGCTTTCTTGTGTATTAACAAATCCCTCAAATAGGCAACTTTATTACACAAATACATACATAAATATTTGTATATAAATTAAGAAATAAAACCTTTAAAAAACCTTAAACTTGTTTTGCCACCAACACTTCTTATTAGCAAAAGAAATTAAAAAACAAAACTTCAACAATTTCAAAATAAGTTTGACAAGAAAATTGTTAAAACTAAAAGCTTAAGTAAAAACAAACAAAAAACAGCTGACACAATGTAGAAGACACTTACTCAGATAAAGGCAGACAGACAGACAGTCATCTCTTACTTGCAATTGCAACATTTAAAGTGGCAACAAACGAACATGAGTCACTTCTTTTACTCTGTTTTCTTAAGCAACAAATGTTGAAAGTTTTATGTTACAGCAAACTAAAAAGTAGTTACACCTTCTTCATCTTCTTCTTCGTTTTGTTTTTATAAACTTAAAATTTAATTGCATACAAACAAATGATTAAGTTTTTCTACATTTTTGACTTTTCTAGAGTCTCCTGCTGCTACAACTTAAATCCAAAGAAGATTTAAGTTTCTTTTTAAGAAAAAAAAGGAATTCAGAAAACGAAAAAAAGAAATTTTTGAATTTTCATAATTTAATGAAAAAAAAAAACAATTTTTCAAAAAAAAAAACTCTGAAAAGAAAATAGTTACAAAAAATGTTAAACAAATTTACTCTGCAATGAAACTATTGCTACTCTATGGTGGCTTCGCAGAGCCGTCTGGTGCAAGGTTTAAGAAGAAGTCTCCAATCATTTTATGCTGAAAAATGTTTTGCGACTTTTTGCTTGCCAATTCAATTTGATCTTCAAATATCTTCAACAAAGTGCTATTTCAACATACATACAATTAACTTGTATACATTTTTTTATTAATAAAATCAAAGGGGGAAAAAATCGGTAAATATTTTGTTTTACTAACGTTAGATTATGAATAGTAAGGGGAAAGTGTTTTCTTGAGTCTGTCCACAATTTTTGTATCAGTACGTTTAATAACAGATATAGGATTTTCTTTATTATCTTTTTTTAAGAGTCATTTGTTTGATTTTATTCTTTTAACTTAAATAAAAACCTTTTCGTCATATATTGATTTTTAAAAACTTTAATTTATTGCAAAATTATAATTTGAGCTACAAGTCCTAACAATAATTTTGTCTCAATTCAATCGATTGTTTTAATAAATTTCTAAAACCGAAAGCAAAAAATTGTGCTCCCCAATCCAAGTTTTTCCTTAAAAATCCTTAAAACAATCCCTGATTTATAATTAAAAATTTGAATTCGCGATTTCATGACCGGGATAGATCTCTAAATATGGCAACACTTTTAAGATAACAATGTTAGAAACGTAAAGGCACATAGTCGCTATAACAACTAAATTCTCCGACAACCAATTGCTTAAGTTTAGGCAAATCGAACTTTTTCTTTGTTTCTGTTGCAGCAACTATAAACTTTAATGCTGACTAAACTTTTACCATTCAAAACAATATTCCTTAGCAACAATAATAAAACTTCATCATTACAAATAAATCAAACTTATCTTCTCAGTGTACGATAGCAAGAGATTAAAATATTTAAATCAAAGTTTGCTACCAAGTTTAGTGTTGGTGTTGTTGTTTTTTTAGGTCTTTTTCTTTGTTTCTTCTAAAGGTAAACATTTTCTATGTTTAATTCCTTAAAAGAATAACATTTTTGCAAACAAAATTTACAAAAAAGAAAAAGAAAAATAAAACCCACATTATAAGGCTTTATTGTATCTTTTCTCCATAAGTCCTGTGGTGTTCTTAAGAATTTCTGTTTTTAGTTTTTTTTTCAATTTATTTTACTTAAATATTTTGTTTGTTTTGCAAAAATAAACATTCACGCAAAAACCTTAAGAAATTTATAATTCATCTTTAAATAACTTTTTAGTTCTTCTTAGATTTTGTTTTAAAGTCTTTTTATTTGTTGTTTATTTTTGCAGCACAATTAGTAAACTGTGAAAAAGGATGTTCGAAACTAAACTGATGTCTTAAGAAATGGGCCAAGTCAATAGCAGCCCAATAATGTCAACAATACTTTGTAAACTAAAACAAATGCTCTTCACACAACAGCAATCACTCACACACACACACACACATACACTGGCAGTTAGCATCGTGAAAGATATTGTTCCAATATCATTATTGCTAAGACCGGATGTTTTTCGGTAAACGGAAATACTGAAATGTCATTATTAATTATCAAACATGATCCCTTTGTTGAGCAACAAAAGCAAATAATATTCTGCCACTAACAGCTAATTTGTCAAGATTTCACTTCTAATATTTACCATGTTAAAGGGTGAAGGGAGGTGATAATAAATACTTTTGTTGTTGTGCTTCAATATTTACGGATTAATTTTTTTAGACCTTTAAATTTAAAGGCAGAAATTATTGCAAAAACTACAAAGGATTTAAAGTTTTTTTTTCTAATTTCAACTTTTAACCAAAAAAGATTTTATTTAAATGACATCGCATAAAAATAATTATTTGGGATGCATATGTAAATGTATATTAATATATTTATTTGTTTCTATACACTCAGAAAAAAACAATGACTTATTTTATTATTTCAAAATGTAAAAAGTGAAGGGTGGTTAAACGCGGCCAACGCAATATGACTTGTGTATACAAGGACTTTGTTAATGTTAAATTTTATACTGATACCAATATTTCCTAACAGTTTTATAAGCGCTTAAGTAGTGTGGGAGTGTGGAAGTGGGCTCTAATAGAAGACTAAGAATAATTGTGGACTGATCATCACAAAGTTTAGTATAGAGATTTGTGCTTAAATAAAACCTATTTTTAGAAGATTTTCTATTCATTCCGATATGTTCCACAATTTTCCTTCTGCCTTTATATAACCCGTACTGTTGTATGAAATATTTTTATTCTTGTTTTTTTTAATAAAATAAATAAATAAAATAAGATGATATGGCAAAGTAGGCCTTATATGGAATCAATTACAGACCGATATTTTAAAAAAATTGTTGACGAGATTCCCGTTTTTATGAATTTAAGTTAGATTGGATTTATTTCTGGAAACAAATATTAGTAGGGGCTTTTAAGGGTTAAGGTGATATTCGGAAGGAGATCAATAAAATCAATTTAACTTCTTTTTCACTGCTAAAATATTATTGATCCATTTATGCTTTTCAGTGAAAACTCTGCAGTAAGTGAATGAGTCAGAAGTGCTTACAAAATTCCAAAAATAATTTTGTAGAATTCTATTTTAAACGTTTAGCTCTGTGTTTGCTGGGTTCATTTTATTAAGAAGCTTTTTTGTCGTCGAAATGCTTAGTTTGGATTTTTTTCTACCAAAATAAACTCTTTGGAGAATATAGTATAATTAGAAGATAAAATAAAATATCTTCTGGGAAGAAGGGGAAAATATCGGTTTTTTAATATACATATGTATATTGATATTTTTCGTAAATTCATAAAACACAAGCAAACGTATAAAAGCGCTGTGAAAATTTGATTGAGCCAGTATTTGTCAGATATTGACATAAGAAGCATTCTCTGTTTGATGTGTTCGCCTCTCAACGGCTTCTACTATCAGTACCGTCACCGAACGACATAACCTGACAGTGGTCAAACCACGAGTTAAATATTACCACTGTGTGACTTGCAAGGAACACCCACATATTATCCATTATGATTCTGGATAATAGAATAAGTACCTTGCTCGAGAGATCGAGCTATCTACATCCTTTGTTTCCAGACTTGCTGACTATACAACAGAGTCTGAGAACATCCGGCTGACCGAAGTCTGTCACTAGCTCAAGCATCAGCCAGGACTCCGATCTTCTATTGCACAGCGTGTGTTACTTAGTAACACTCATAGAGGTGTATGTTTAACCGTCCGAAATAAGTTCGAAGACGAATATCAGCACAAATTGACACCTCTTCCTACTTATTCAAAATTCAGGTAACAACCACCAAGTCCTGCGAGCAACTGATTCCCGTGGTACCAGAAAGATTTTGGTTAATCAACAATTTGGGCCCAGCCACCCGAGGCTAAGGAAAGCCTTATACAACATACCAGGGTGTGGATAAAATGTGATCAAATTTGTGTTGTCAATACAAGCGCTAAAACAGTCTAAAGACTGTGACGAGAAGATTATTAAATAATAACATTAAATAAAAGACCAGAGTTTAAAAATATCAATATTATTATTCATGAAAAAATATTGATATATCGATATATTGCAAGGTAAAATATCGACACTATATATCTTTTTTTTTGCCCAACCGTACTGGAAAGAAGTATTGAAGATGTACTTCTGAAAAAGGGCGCTTCTTTAAATATTGAATTTGGGTAAAACTTAAAATAACTAGAAACTGAAATTTTTAATTGGCTGAAGCTGGGATGCGAACCCACATATTAAAGCTTAGTGGTCAATTACTCTAACCTTAGCTTTAAATCTATTATTTTTATAAAATGAATTGGGTTTTTCGTAAGCACTACTACTACCATAAATATGTATATATTTTAATACTTTTATATCTAGATCTTCAAGTTTTATTTTTCTGTGAATATATTACCCTTAATTTTTTTTTTATAGTAAAAAAATTAAAGCGAAACTGAAAAGATCTTTAGGATTTTTAGTACCTGCATTTTAAAAATAATTTTAATATCTCGTACCTGGAAAACGGTAAGAGTAAAGTCTAATATATTTTTCGCCACAAAAAAAAAGAAATATTTTAAAATGTAAAAAAAAAACAATAACATGGCTGTGTTAAAGCTTAAAATAATAAAATGTAAATTTAAAAAAAACTATGACTTTATTCCAAAATCGTTCTCATTGTGTTCATTTCACTTTTTTCCCCTGTCAGGCCTGTTTTTGATTTTGTGACCGTCGTGCAACCAAAAAGGAAAAATAAAAAAAACTTGTCATGCCTTCTTTTATTTCTTTTTCCACTCTTTGCACAATTTAGATTGACATTATTGTTTCTTTAAAAGCAAGAAATAGTTAACATTTATAACACAACAGAATATTATTTAAGAATTTCAACGTAATTGCAATACAATACGGCAACAATGAAAGACGAATAAAGACAATACAATTTGTGCCAGATAACAACAAGTAAAGAACAGAATACGGGTATTTGGAACTTGCATAATGAATACGACACAGCTGACGCATTTAATTGTAAAAATTTTGTTTCTCTTTTCGTTCTTTTAAGCTGTGTGTCCTTATTTGTGTTTCCTTACAAACGTTACAAAGGAAACCTAGAGCAAAAAAAAATATATAATAATAAAGGAAAGACCCATAAAACGCCATAAAGTTTTTCTTCCTCATTTCGTTGCTGCTGATGATGTACACATATGACGGCTGACAATATACAATAAAGTAAATTTAGTTGTTGCTTTTTTTTTGCTCTGTATCTGTATCGTTGAAATGTTTCTGTATTTGTGTGCGTGTGCCTTTATCCTAAATATGCTAATTTTATGTTTATTTCGTAATAAACTTTAAGCATTTCAAATATGTAAAATGTGTAACTCAACAAAAAAAAAACCTTTCATTTACTTAATTCAACATATTTTTATTACACATTCAATATAAATTTATTTGTTAATTTATTTCCTTTTATTAATTGAAATTTTTCATTAGCAGCCATTTGAAACGGGGTTAGTTAAAGTAAACGCTGCTTTAAATATTTATTTGTAGCATGTAGCATGTCACAAAAAATTCGTGTACGTATGTATGTATATGTGGCATACATGTAAGTGCCAATATAAATTTATGATAAAATGGACAGACCGGTCTATGGACAGTTTACATTAAAATTTAAACAAAAAACACATTTATTTAGTGACAGTTGTCGCCTTAAAAAATTTCATGTTTGGCCACAATTATCTTTAGACATGTACATAAGTGGTCCATAACAACGAAAATGGTATGTGGGAATATTTTTTTAATTAAGCATTTTCAGAGGATTTGTTTGTTGGATTGTTTAATGGGGAAGTAGAAAATACTGTTGTAACAAGTGGCTTGAGAAATTATTGCTAACATTTGTTTATTTGGCGCAAATTTTTTCCACAAGTCTTGCCTTACAGGAGGAAGAAGAAAACGATGAGGCCATATTTCTGTTTCTCATTTTTTCACTTCAAAAATATTTAAGATAATAAATGTTAATAGATTCTATGGAAATTTTATTAAGAAATGAAAGTGATTTTAATATTCATATATCATATATTTAGGATTCCAGATTTTACACTTCATATGATGTCATTTATCAAATATTAACTGTGTTGTGTATAAAAATATTAGATAAAAATTAATTTAGTTTTTTTTTTTTATAAATAAATCTTAACGTTTTTATACCTTATTTAAAAAAAATTTTTTTTCCAAATTCATGTGATCTGACAAGTTCTTGATATTACCCAGCAAAAAAATCTTAATTTGGAAGCAGTAATTATGACTAGTGCATACCTACTACTTCCTCTATTGCCTTTTGAAACTTTTAGCTTACAAAAGTAATTTGCAAAATGAATATATTCAACAGTTTCTTCAAAAAGATTATTTAAGATCTCCAAAGCAGAGCCTCCACGCGAGGAATCTCATACAAAAATCATATAATCTTTAATAGAAGTGAAAGCGGTAAACAACTGCACTCTACCTTACAAAGCTGCTTCCAAAGA
>NDXZ01137884.1:0-21641 GCA_003055125.1 Paykullia maculata | reverse complement strand
AATAATGTCAATACGACAAATAATTATTTTCTTTCTAAGAAATTAAAAATATATCGAAAATTTTTTTTTTTTTTTAAATTTCTTGAAATCGTAAATTAAAGGCAAAGTTTCCTTAACACATCTTAAGTTTCCCATAAACAAAAGAAAAAAATGTGGGAAATTATTCACAAAAATTAATTAATTTTTTATTGAAAAAAATTTATAAAAAAAAAATTTAATTAAAAAAAAAACATTATTTTACAAAACATTTGCCAAAAAAGTAAGGAATTTTTTATATTTTTAAAAGACGATTTTTCTGTAAACAGAGATTTTTGCAAAAAAATTTCCATAAAAACAACTTTTATTCAAAAATTTCTTCTTAACGGAAACCTTATGAAATTTCGTATAAAAAATTAAAATGTTTTCAACTGCCTGATCAATTGGGTGCCGCTTGTATTGTTTTTAAAATGGAGTGTCCCGTTTTATTTTAGTGTCCCATCTTTTTGTTATGCCAATTTTCTTTTGTTTTAGCTTTTTTGTTGTTGTTGTTATTTTTAACTTGTTTCTAAAATTTAACTGTTATAGGACGGGATGGTCCAGTAACGAATGTAAGCGCGAAACTTCCATATTTAATCGTAGAATTCGTTAATCTAACGTTCAGTTTATTGAGTACGACTATAAGGGATTCTGTTTTAAAAATATTTGTTTTTTGTTTAGTTCGTTTACTCATTATATTATGTATGTATGTGTGTGTCTGTGCTCGAGATAGATAACTTTTTATTTCAGTTTTTGTTACTTTGCGGCTTTTGCCAAACAATGAAAACTGAAAATGTTGATACATTATTTTTAATGACACCATAAAACTTAATTAAAGACACGAATAAACATTATTGATCTTAAAATAAACAAAAACAAAATAAAGATAAAATAGAAAAGCAAACAAAAAAATAAAATAAAAATGGAATTACGACCAGTTAAGTGGAGTCTCTAATACGAGTACTATGTTGCCCCTAATGCCAGGTATTTGATTACAAACAGAGAAATTTTAAAGCAGCATAAAATTAAAACTCAATGCAATGTACCTTTATAAAATTATAGATTTATTTAGATAAACTATTGTATTTAAAAATTTTGTAATGTTTATTTCAAATATTTTTAAAATATTTGCAATTTATTTGTGTATTCTTGCTAGTTGCAGGGTGGTTCGAAAAACTAGAAGCCTCCAAATCATGTACGGTTATCAAAAAAAGTGTTTTTTTTTGCTTTAAATTAAAGTGGCTTTTAACACGTATCCTCATCTAAGAGAGAGCTTGTATGTGTGCGTGTGTGATTGTGTGCGTGTAGATAGACCCATTTTAATTTTTCTGCCTTTTTACGATACTGTTTGATGACAACGAAAAATGTTAACTTTACCAATCATTAAATTTTATAAACTTTTCTAAATGAACAAACTTTTTCGTTAAATTAAGTGCTGCGGTTTTCAATAACAAAAATAAACAACGTTAAAACAAACAAACAAAAAACCTGCTTATCTTAGCTAATGTGTGAAAATCGTATCTCCACCTCTAAAGAAAACGAAAAACAAAAAATTGTTTCTATTTAAAATAAAAAATGTTAAAATAAAGATTAAAGTTTCTTATTTTTGGGAGAAAAAAATTTTGTTTTAAAATTTCCATAAACAAAGGATTTAAAATAATATGTTTTAAAACTATTTTTTTTAATTAAATAAAGATTTATAGAAAAAATATTTCCTTTAAAATTTTCTTTATACAGTTTGTTATTAAAAAAAAATAATTCTCTGTAAGGGTAATTATTAAAAAGCTATCTGTGTTTTGATATCTAATTATTCAGGGTTTTTTTTTAAATTCGAAATTTATCAATTGTAAGTGCGTTAAAAGGCCTTCCACTAAGGACGGACCGATTTCGTAATAGATTCAAACAAGCTGTGTTTAAAATATGAACTAAATTTCTTTTTTTTATAAAACTCTCTTGTATGTATGTATGTCAATATGGTTGCCAATTTTCTATAAATCTGCGTAAAACGGGCTGTATGTACGCAATGGCTTGAGTTATGCTAGCGAAGAGGGCATCGCCATATTAACATTTACATAGACCTTGGTCCAATATCCTGAAATCGTTTGCAAGCATATAGTTTCACTGTTGTGTAGCCTCATCAATCTTGTCTTAAAAAAAATATTTGCACTAAAATTTGCATTCATCTGTGGGTTTTTGTAAATTAGCGCCGTCCCTTATGTTGCGACTTTTTTTTCAAAGATGTGTCGTACTGCTGCGTTTGTTAATACACAAAGATATTGACAATTACCCCTCCACACAGAACGTCAACATTATTCCACCGTTTTTAGGAAAATAGCTTGAGCTTCATAGAAGATTTTTTAAAATTAAATTTTTATGATTAACGAACTATTTAAAAATTGTATCCAAATATTTTTAAATATAACTTGAATCAAAAATATATTTATTTAAATTAAATAATTATATTTCTAAGGAGAAGAACCACTTAGAAAGTTATTGGCTTTTTTAAAATGTTTTTACCGAAAGGTGTTCTGGTGTTCTGTGAGAATGTTTTTGTAAAGCTTCTTTTGTAGCCCTTTTTTATATTTTTACTGCGGCGGCGATTTTAGCTCTATGTGTATATCGTCGACGACGGGTGCAGCGACAAATGTTATCTTTCTATTATTGGTATCGGCTGACATTAATATCAACACAAGCTTATTGATCAAACGAGCTTAACATTTTCGCTACGGCGGGCTAAAGTAGGCAATTTGCCAAACATTATGAAAAAGAAAAATTGTGAATAATTTTCCGATAAACAAATTTTTTTATTTAAAAATTTATAAAAGAAAAAAAAATAAGAACAAATAATCGATTAAATTTTTTTCAATATTTAAAGGCTTTTTAATGAAATTTGTTAAAAGTTTCTATAAATAGAGAACTTTTTTTATACGCTTTTTCAAATAATAACATATTTTTCGATTTTCTTTTTTAATTAAAGTAGTGAATTATGGAAAATATTTTAAATTATTTTTAATAATGAACTTTTTATGCCTTGAAAACATTGAACATTTGTAAATGTTAGATAATTATTTAAGATTATTCTTAATAAAGTGAAATGTTTTAATTCAACATATCTTTCAATCTGCCATCAATCTTCGCACCTTCTTTTCATGATGTTTAATTTAAGCAAATGCAAAATAAACATTTGAGGTGTGAAAAGAACTCGAACACAAACTCATTGATGTATTCCTATATAAAGTGTTTATAGGGGTATTTGTCAACATTTATTTACGGAATTTATACACACACGTACACACACACACAGTAACACAATAACACCCTTAGTCAAACACCAACACACATACACATACACTAAATAAACAGTTTTCAGTATTGAATAGAATCTTTGTTCTCATGTTCTTGCATTTAATTGCATTCACGTTTAAGATGTTAAAAATGCCAGATGAAGATGAATGGTAAATGGAAAAGAAAAAAACAAGAACAAGAACAAGAAGAACTGCATGAATACATGATGCACTTTATCAACTAGATCACTTCGATAGAAACTAATTTCCTTAGAGAACAGTTCATCTTATGAAAAAAGAAAAGAGTACAAGAAAGGTAAAAAGTCTTTACTTAACTTTTTCTTACAAATACCAACCAGCATACAGTTCTTCGTGTTGTTATTCATGGCTGTTGTTTGTTTTAGTTAAAAGAATAGAATAAAATAGACTGAACTAAGCTCAAGTGGATTAAGAAAGAAAATAATAGAAAATAAAAAATTACGCTTCTAGAAAATGGCCTTTGGATGAATGGCCCGGTTGGGTTTGATGATGGCCTGTTTGGTTTGGTAACATGTTTGGTTTTGTAAATGGGTTTGTTCACTTGACTTTAGTTTATTTGATTTTGTTCGCCATGTAATGTGAGTGTGTATATGTGTGTGAGAGTGCATATGAAGGTATTGTTGTTAGGTAAACACAATAAATGCTTCATGCAGTATTCAGGAAGTAATCAAGACTCTAATCGTTGTTTACCATCATAATTTGCATAAGACACTTCTTTAATCTCACTCTAGTATATTCTGCAATATTCGTATGTATGTATGTGTTAGTGTGTTGGAGACTTAAGATTAAGTATCTTTTGTATGTATGTATTATAAGGCCATTAATGCTTTTATATACATAAGCCTTTATTTAAGTTGTTCTCTTTTGTTTTTGGTTTTACTGTACAAATATTTTTTGGTGGTTTTATTGTCTCCAACAGTAAATAAAATCATACTTTCAAGTTAGTAATGCAGCGCTGCCACAATGATGATAAATTTTGTATATTAAATTGAAAATTGAATCTTTTCTATACATAAAAATATTGTCTATGTTTTCGCTAAAATAAAAAATGCCAAACAATTTTCATAGAGTTTCTTTTGCTGAACATTTTTGTCAGAGAAAAAAATTTTTTTTTTAATTTTCATTTAAGATAAGTTAAACAAAAAATTTGTAAAAAGAGGAGGAATTTAAAAATATTTTTTGATATTTAATTTTATAAGTTTTTTTAATATTGTTTAAGAAGAAAAAAATAAAAAAAGTTAATAAAAAAATTTGTGTATGTATTAAAAAAAAGTTTTCTAATAAAATCAAAATTTTTTTTATAAACAAAATATTATGACGATTGGGTAGAAATTAAAATTTTATCGAACAAGCCAAAATCTTTTTTGTATAAAAAAGCTTAGAAAAATAATAATTATTATATTTGAAACAAATAAATATTAAACATTTTTTTCTTTAAGTAAACTTGAAGTAAAGTAAAGTTTTCATTAGTACAAAGCTGGTAAAGCCACTATAAATTAAAAATTTGCTACAGATACATTTTTTTAATTTCGTTTAAGTGTTATTTTTAACAATTTTTGGAAAATTTGTTATTCTTTTTCAAAAAGGCCTTTTTAACGTATCGAAATAAAGTTACTCACTATTATGTAATATTAAATTTTCTAGTAAAGAGAAAATATGCATCTGGCATCACTCTTTTGCTCAATCTCTTACTATTTTTGTTTGTTTGCATTAAGTAAGTGTAAGTGTTTTTTTATTTTATGTACATGCATGAATGAACATGCATGTATTGTGGCAAGAAATTAGAAAAAACAACTTAAAGAAAGATAAAGTTAAATAAACTAAACAAAAACATATTCGATAACTTGGCCTTTTTGTTAAGCATATAAGTGTGTAAGTGTGTGTGAGTGTGACTTCTTATTTTTCTTATTCATCGCCACATTATATTTTAAGACAATTTGTTTAACATGCACAACTAAAGTCCCTTGAGGTTTTTCTTTTGAAGCAACATTTAGATGTTTGAAAAAATGAGGCTGAAACATTTTTTCAAACATCTTACGAATATGGAACCCAGGTCGCTAAAACCACAAGGAGTTGGCTGGTGGTAAGATGAGAGAAGACCTTGTGGCTTCCCTACAATTGTTTTACATTTGTTTCCTTTCTTGGATTTTTCATAATGCAGCACTAAATATCACTTGTTTATTGGCCTGACATCAGTAATAATTCAGCAGCTCTGCTACACACACACACATATACGCACACTTAGTATAAAGTAACGAATAGTCAGAGTCAAACCAGAGTGCACCAGCAGAAACAAAGAAAAATGCCAGAAGATGTCCCTTTTGTTTTTCTGTTTACACCATATGAAATTTTGATGAATATTATTTGTAAGTTTGTGTTTTCTTTCTTTATTTTTTTTCAGGTTTGATTTAGCTTGCTGGTTGAATGCAAACTACATGCATATAGAACTTTCATATTTAGAAAATATGTACATATGACGATGCAACAGCATTGAGTCGATCCCAGTATTTACGTGGCTGCAACAAAGCCAAGCAAACACAGGTTTTGTATAAATATGTGTGTGCTTTCATATAAGGATAGGTGACATCTTTTTCTGTTCTGTCTTTTGTGCATGAGAATGTATTTAGGATTTAAAGCAAAAAAAAAAAGAAAACAAAATGAAAACGGATTGTTTATTCACTTACATTAAAAGAAGATGCAAATTGTCTTCCAAAGAAACTGCTTCACACATTTTAGGTGCTGAGGGGTGAGAATGGAAAAGTATATATAAAAATGTTTCGTATAGGACAGGTGTTATTTTAACAGCTTTCTCTGGCACAGTGTTTGTCTAAAAGAAAATTTGCATAAAAATAATTTCATTAAATTATGTTTTTCAAATAAAGAATTTCTTTGAAATTGTTTAGAAAAATATTTTTTAAAATTTAATTTTTTTAGCGAAAAACATTTTGCTTAGAAAAATATTTAAAATCCTACACCAACCACTACATGGCACTTGCCAAAATACACACAGTATATTAATCCTTTGGGTTATTGTAGTTGTAAGTTAAAAAATTAAGATATAAAACAACAAAAACATTGGAGATTGTTTTTTCTCTCTGATTTAAGAAAAAAAATTCCCTGGATTGAGCTGAAATAGATGGAGGCAAAACAAGGGGCAGTAACATTTCTGAAACCAACGGGAGCTTGATCTTAATATCGACATTGTAACGTACCATTATTAATTATAATTCTCGTTTGATTTATGAAAATACTTGAAAAGGTAGTCAAGTTGAAGTCAAAAAGGGCGAGTAGTTCTCGAGTTGTGAATCGTGCTATACTTCGCTGTTGCTTGCCTGAAGTACCGTACGATACAATATCGTTGCCTGCTCCTTGTCCGTCCTGTAGTGTTGCTATTCACCCTTTTTGTCTCTGAACTAAGCCGTATTGCTATTCGTATTATTTTTTGCCGAAGTTTCTAATTTATTATACGAATCCAATTCGACTGCTTCTTAACGATCGCAGTTGATGTACGAATATTATTCTGCTTGTTCTATAATATTGTTTGTTGCAGTAACTCGATTTCTGTTTTTCCCCGAACAGAGTATTGTAGTTAAGTAGATCCATGCTGAGTACCTAGAATAGTGAAACATATTTCGTCCCAACATATTTTTCTCTATCCCACAGGTAAATCCCAGACAAGAGCCCGTAAAAGCACAATTCCCATACGACCCGGAAATCAGCACGTCGCAATCTTCGTCATTACCGCTGTTTATAGTTAGTCTTAAGAAAAGTCTAAAATAATTGTAAATAAAGTTATATTTTAATTAAACTAACGAAATCTTATGTGTGTTCACTACCAAAGGGAGCAGACCTTAGATACGAACCTGGACAGACTGAGTGGAAAAAAACAACTACATTATAACACAGAAATAAGGACATCGCTTTTTTGTCTCCTCCCTCTTTAAGGATTCAGTACTTCGTATGATGTCACAAAGAATTTTTATTTTGAAATTACAAACGAAATGGCAAACCTATATAAATTTTTGTCTAGTGAAGCCTACGAAAAAAATTTGGTGACTGGTCGTTAGCAGTTTAGTTTGTCTTTATCCTTGCTACGAGCTCGAATTTTTCAGCGGCTTGTTTTTATTTAATGCAAGATGATAAAACTGGTGGCTTTTTTGAACCGATTTCAAATGAGAAAATTGCGGTTCTTTGAAAAATGTACTCACCGTCGCCCCAGAGCCAGTAGGCCTATATTACTGCCCTAATAACCCACGGTAAACGTGAAAAAAAATTTAAAAATTATTTTAAATAAAAAAGAAAATTTATAAAAAAAAAATTATTTTCTTTGAGATACTGTGCAGTGCCTTGAAATGATAAAAAGTACTCATACGTTGTCCCTCTGTCTGTCTGTCAATCCGTCATAACGTCAAACAATAAGCGTATGTGTGTTAGTGAGTTCTTGTAAAAACGAGTTATAGAGCGAGCGAGCGAGCAGAGTGAGCAAAACAAGTAAATGTTTTATGCTGCTGAATTATTTATGCCATAAAATTGTGCAATTTGCCTTGAAGCAAATTGGATATCTAAGATTGTTTTATGAAGATAAAACGTTCTTGTTTAAATTATGAAAAGCGACAAAGAAAATTTATTTATGATTTTCTTCAATAAAACAAAACAAAAAACCTAATTTAGCTTTATTTTTACAGTATTTTATGAACAACTCAAAAGCATTAAAGAAAGGGTTAAATGAATCAACGTTTATGATAATTGTGATGAGCAATAAAAAATACTTATATTTTTAAGGAAATAAAAAACTAAAAAGAATTTGAAACAATAAAAATTATTTATTGCTTATTGAAAAGAATTTTGTAAATATGCTCTTAATTTCTATTTCAATTTTCTAAAAAAAAATGCCAACGTATTTTCATTGTGTTCTATCGTTTTTTTTTTGCTTTTAGCTGGCCAATAATTCACTCTTCGTTTAAATTTAGTTACATTACTTTGGAGTAGAGCAATGAACAATAACAAAAAAAAAAAAACAGAAAATCACTAAATAAATAAAAAAGGGAGAAACTAAAAATAACTTAAAATCATCCAAAAGAGGGTTATATACACTAAGTTGAGTTGAGTTCAGTTAAGTTTGTTATAATCCTCGTTATACACTTTAGACCCAAGTGACCTTTACTTTTTTTTTGTTTGCCACAATTCCTTTTGTTGTAGTTGCTGGCTTATATATAGGTAAAGTTGGTTTGTAGAACTTGTGCAGAATCTAAGTTCATACTACATATAACCTAACAGCAATAGCAACAATAACAACAGCTATAAGTAGAATTGGTTTATTCAGGCGAATGTTAACACACTTGCTCAGGTGGAAAAATTGCAGTGTCATATTACCGTTCCTTTTTCATTCTAGTTTTTCTTTTTCTTCCTGCCTCTTATAACTAAAATTGCCAAGAATAGATGGAAAAAAAAGCTGCACTCAGATAACAACCTTAGTGTTACACAGATACTTATGTAGTCTATTGATACTCGTATAGACATACAGAACTGCCAAGAAATCGTCAATCATTCAGAAAAGTAGATGAGACTTCTTAAGCTTAAACTACACACAGTAGCCAACGTTAAAGGACACACCAGCTATACACACACACACACACACAATCAAACACAAACACAGACCATAATAAGGTAAACAAGAAAAAAATATTTGTTGAAATTGTTGGAGGGGAAAAAAGGTAATCAAAGACGGTGAGAAATGTCAGTTTAAAAAAAGTTTTGTTCGATTTTTTTTTTAGATTTTTCCCATTAAAATGGGAAAACAACATCAAGTCTTGTATTTATGAGTATTAAAGTTTATTTGTGTATGTGTGTGTGTGTGTCTTACTGTTAAGCAAATGTCATTTATTTTACTATAAATGTAGTTGTAGAAGTCTTTATTGTATAGAATGGCAAGAATGAAAAACACAAAACACAATTCATATTTCCATTTTTTTGCCATTTCTTCGAGGCCAGTCTATCTTTATATTTTTTTCCCTTACTTTCTGCCACCATATTGTACACATTGAAAGAAAAAAAAAACAACAAAGAAATACACAAAACATTTTCAAAGTTGAATTCAGTTTGAATTCCAATTCCAATTTCATATTGGTCTCACGTGCAACAACTGTAAAATTTTGGCAGTTGTTACAATGAAATTCAAGAAGGAATATCGATACAAGCTGTCAATTGTATCAGTGTATGTGTGTGGACCGGCGAAATGACAACGTTTAAACTTGCTCTTGCTATTCACATTATTCTAGTTGTTGTCATTTTTGTTGTTGTTGTTATTATATTTGTATTTGTAGATTTCAATTGTGTGTTCAAAGACGAAAACACAATCAGATACACCAAACACGATTTTCATAATGGCAACGTTTAGTGCAAATTGTTCAACAACCACATAACAAAAGCCAGATGGGTAAGTGCTTTACTTAATATAAAACGAATTTTGAACACCCTTTAATTGATTTGTTTTTTCTCTTTGAAAATGCAAAGAAACTTGGTTATAGGTTTTTTAAATATTTTTGACTAAATTTTTTAATAGATTTTTTACTTATTTACAATGTTTCAATTTATCTCTTGCAGCATCCTAGAAACAAGCATGTTCGTGAGACAGCCACACACTCTGTCTTACGTAAGGCATAAATTCGTACATCTAGATCCCGACAATTATTTATTTTTTAAAAAAAGAACATCAAATTTTGTAGTTCGTATCGATCTTCGTCGTAAAAATATGTTTGCGTAGGTATTGGATTCCCTTGCAATCATGCTTCATTATAAGGGAAAGAGTTTAGTCCTTCTAATCCCAAATATACCTCAAGAGTTTTTAAAACTTAAAAAATATTTTCTAGGATGTCAGCTAAATCTTCCTAAATAAAATTTTTATTAATAATTTTATGTTATTATGTGATTATGTCCTTAGACCTAAAAAACTGGTATCCGCCAAATTGTCCTCGCGTCCACAGTGTTTTGTACTATGGTAACACTTACACAAAAATCATTACATGATTAATGATATCACTGTATTCTATCGGGTTGTGTGATTTGATTGTAATACAAAGATCAAAAAAAAAATATTTAATTATCGCACTCATTAAACGGGTATTAGTAGAATTACGATCTGTTATTTAAATAAAAAATTTTATAGACAGACAGATGGATAGACGGCAGATAGACCAACATCGCTTGCTCCATCTAGTAAGTTTCTTGGTTCGTTTTAAGTGGTGTCGCTCTAAATATTTTCGCCGACCTTTACAAACATCACCACAAACGCATATTACTCTCTCTGCACCTACGTTGGGGCTTTAATATTACAATAACAAATCAAACACTCAATTGAACCAAGACCAACAACTGCCAACAGCATAAAATTATTATCGTTAAAAGAAAGCATGTAACTTGACTTTTAATTAGGGAAATTGGAAAAAATTTATTTGGTTGTATGTCTGATGGATATTTTTGTGCGCGAGTGTGTCTATATGGGAAGGGAATTTGTTTTTTGACGGGTCTTGAGCTGGGTTTCATTTTATGGTTTCATGGGGTTTAATATAATGTCGAAAGAGCTTATGAAAGCAATCATATGTATACTATAGGTATACAGTACCAAGCAATTTAAAAGCATCAACATCTTTGACAGTCTTTAATTTTTTGTGGTATTGCAAAAAATTGGCAGTTAACATACAATACAAAATTCTTTTGTTAATTTTTTTTGTTGCTGGTCAAAAAATGTTGTTTAGTGGCCACCATCTTGCAAATAATTTCAACGATTTTGTGTTTTTTTTTTTAAATTTTAATAGTTAAATTGATAAAATTTATTAAATCCCGCCCGGCTATCCAGCAAAAAGAAAAACAACCCAATTTTGGAGAATTCTAATAATAACATTATCCCTACATTGATACTTTTACAGCCAAACCTAAATCAGCGCGCTAAGCATTGACTATTTGTCGAAAATTCTCATGCTGGTACAAATTTTATTAAGCATATCGAAACAGCGCGGCGATGCAATTGGAAAATCTGATATTGACAGCGCATTAAGAAGTGAAGTGGGATGCAGATGGTTTTGTTATTGTTAAAAAGTAGTGCCATTAAAGGTCTCCCTTTTTTATTTCTATTTGGGTTTATTTTGTTTAAAAGTTAAGTTATTTATTACACAACTTAAATGCTCTTATTTAGGTCGGTCTGTTAATTCTAATCCTACTTCAAATAATTGGATTAACCTCGCCAAACAACTTCAAACAATTTTTCAAAATAAACAACAAAAACAGATTAATTTTCAAAGATATATTTTTATAACAATATTTAGTTATAAACTTATTAAAACTGAATTTATTAAATTTATATTTTATTAAGCTCAAAATACATTTTTTGTTTGTTTTTTATTGTCAAGTATAAATTTTATAATTTCAATTAATAGATTTAAAAATAAAAGTAAGAGATAATAAAGCGTTTATGCACAACTTGTCATTGAAAAGCTTAAATAGCTTGAAAGGAACTTTTTGGAGTTAAGTGGTAAGGCACTTCTTACATATGAAACCAAATGCGTGTGTTTAGATCTCCGATCTAGTATTTGAGAACCTAAATTTCTTATTATGTGGTTGCATTTCATCAGCTTCTGCCTTAAACTTTGCATATTGTTGTTCAAGCACATTCTTGTCTTCGGTGGTAGATAAAAGATCATCTATGTTTAGTTGTTCCTCATATTCCAGGGCTATGTTTAAAATATCGTTATTCTCTTTTAAATTCTCCTCCTTTTTTATCTTTTCATATTCCTCTTCCATCTCTAAAACTCTTTTCTTTCTCTCAATCTCTCTGCTCTCAGTTTCCGAAAGTGGAGCTGGTTTTGTTTGAAAATTTTGTAATTGAAATTTAAAAGACGTCCCTTCGCCACTGGCAGCAAGAGTTCCGGCAGAGGTATTACTCTTGTCAAAGGCATATTTTTCCATTTCTCCAATAAGAGCAATTCTTTTGCTGTTGTTTCCCTTAAGTTGTCGTTTCCTACGACTTGTATATTTAGCATCGAATGTTTCCTTTAACTCTCCATTTCTTTTGAATTTTATGTTGCGTATGGGATTAGTTTTCGTCGAGACTCTTGTTAAATTATCTTTGCTTGAAACCAATTTAGCCCGTTTAGCACATCTTTTCAGTGTGTTTTCTGTTAAATCCATAGAAGCAGGTAAATCATTTAGAGAGATTGATCTTTTTATTCGCGGCTTTACATTGCAGTCTTGGCGAGTTTTTTCAGCCTGATCATCACAATCGGAATAATCTGATTCTGATGTAGTTTTGTTTAAACAGTTATTTTGAGATTTATCTAATTTGGGCAACATCTTATGATTTGGTGATTTGGAGGGAGTTGCGACTGTTAAGACGGTTTGTTTTTCAGATATTTTTAGAGCAAAATCTAAAATAAAAACAATAATATAATCATAAACTTTGGAATTTTAGCAAATAATAAAGAAAAAATATGTTTCTTACCAAAATGTCTGGTCAGCTTTTCAATTGCAGCATCAACATGGATCGCAGGTTTATTAAAACATATTTTGGTACTCATTTTTTAAATTAATTTTTTTTTACAAATTCTATAAATTTATTTGTTTTTCGTTAGTTACTCTTTGTATGTCTTCTACACAACTGATGCTGTTGTGCTGATTTCCAAAGTATTTATACTCTTTTTTTTAAAGCCACCATAAGCGGTAACCATTTTGCAAAACGCAACATCTTAGCGTTTTCTTAGAATCGCATAATTAAAATTAGCAAAAATTTACATTCAGGTTAAAACAGTTATGCGTTATTTTCTACCTCTTCTAGTGCACCCAATAGGAAACAAATATTGGGTTAACCAATGTCTTGCAAAAACAAAATAAGCACTTGTGTTCTTATGCAACAACAAATAAACGTTTAAAACAATTGCACCTGCTCACACAAGCGTAAGCAAGAGCTATAAAAGGATCATGTTTGTGTTCTATTGGGGTCATAAAAAATGTGTGCAATTTATATCCCACCCTCATAAAATGACCCTTTTAAAGTCTTTCCTTATTTATTAAGCGACATTTTTCTTTAGACAACAACAAGTAGAAAATTTCGTTCATAACTGTATGACTATTTTTCAAAAGGAGAATCTTAAACTTTAACTTTGAATAGTTATTTTCGGGTTCGCTAATTGATTTATAACAAACACAGAAACCTTTGCTGTATTAAAAAAGGGCTTTGATTAGTGATCTACATACAATTTATTGGCAGTAAACCTTCAAAAAGTGTTTTTTTTTTATTTTATGATATTTTTTGGAAAGATAGAACAGCAAAAATATTTGATTTCATAACTTCATGAACAAAATCTGTAGCTGAGAATACTAAGAAAAAAGTTAGCTAATTGTTAAAAAAAACCCAACCTTTTTCTGCCTAGAAAAGTGCTTTGATCAGTGATCTTCATACCTATAAACAGTATCGTAAAATTTATTTGCACTAAACATTTATTTTGCACTATTTATTTATGACCCAATAGGAGACAAATAGAGGGTTAACCAATGTCTTGCAAAAAACAAAATATTTAAAGGATATTTGCATCTGCTTATACCTGCGTAAGCAACAGTTGTCAAAAAGGATAATTTTTTTGTCCTGCCAAAGTTATAAAAAACTTGTGCACATTATGAGGATGTGGTGACCTTTAAAAATTATTTCCTTCTTTATACATATTATAACATTTTTCTAACTTTATTACTTGTTTTCAAAACAAGAACAAATCTTTAACTGTGACTATTTTCGGCAGAACTAAGAAAACGGTTCGCTAATTATTTAAAAAACCCAGACTGTTTACCGCCTAGTAAACGTGCATTGATCAGTGATCTACATACCTACATATAAGCAGCATCGTAAAATTTATTTGCACTAAACATTTATGACCCAAAAGGAAACAAATAGCAGGTTAACCAAAGACTTACAAAAACAATGTTTACACTAACACCATCAAAAGCAACAAGGATTAAAAAAAGGTTTAAAAAGGATCATACTTTTGTAGTATTAAAGTCATAAAAAACATGTGCATTTTATAAGGGTGTGGGTGTCATTATTTATTATATAAAATTTTTCTTTAGAAAACAAAAACAACGAAAAAATTTCGTTCATAACTTTATAGAGTCAATATAATCATGTTTGAAAACAAGAAAAAAATCTTCAACTGTGAATATTTAGTATTAAGTTTTCTGCAGAACCAAGGAAAAGGATCGCTAATTATTTAAACGAAAAAAACCCAAAAACCTTTGACTATATTCGATCAGAGATCAAAATACTTATAAATACGATTGTAAAGTTTATTTGCAGTACACTTGAATGACAAATAATTTGACGAGTGATTCAGAGATTATTAAAATTAAAAATATTTCAAAAATAAGATTTTACCGATATCTAAAACAAAAAAATATTTTTCGTTAAATTCCCGTTTTTATAGCTTAAACAATAATCCCTTACGGGATGAATCCAACAAATAAAGCATATTGTGTAGAAGCTGGGAAAACCAGTTATAATTGGGAAAATAAAGTTAGAAGTTGCTGTTAATATTTGATTTTAATTTTCTGGTATTAAAGGCAAAAGGCCATCGAAAAAAAGTTTGTTTAATTAACAAAAAGTGTATTTCAATTTTCATTACATAGGTCAGTCCACCACAAATAAATGTGTTCTAACTAGTAATAAAACCCTAATTTTTAAACTTAATTAGATGGTGATAAAATTGGTTTGTAGTTTAACCCAGATATTTATAAACAATTTTTTTAATTTATTTAAAGTTTATTGAACAAATTTTGTATTAAAATTTCGTTAATTTAGTTTGAAGGAAATTGTGAAGTTAGACGATAAAAAATACTCTGTTTTTTTAAATATTATTTCAAGTTAAAAAACAACATTAATTTTTTTTAATTTTTTTAGAAAACAATTTTCTAAAATATTTTTTCGCAACCGGCTTTTAAATCGCACGTTACTGTAAATATTTAAAAATTTAGATTTTTTTGATATAAATCAGTGTCAAATATAAGAGAAACATAAATATTTTTTTATAAAAATTCCTTAAAGAAGTTTAAATTTCAATTTTAAAAATTAACATATTTTTAGCTGTAACAACTTAGAAATGCTTGAGCAATGAAAATGTAAAGTTTTCCATTTCTTTAGTTGTATCCACTTATAATCAACACTATTCTTTAGGTTTGTTTGTTTGTTTAGTAAACCATAATATTAACTCATGTTAATATTAATAACGTGTTGTATCAAAATACTCTTAGACACACTTTCCAATACCAATAAAGTTATCCTTAAAATAGACACACACACACACACATATACCCACATGCTTAAAGATGAAGTTTCCCGGCTTAAGCTTCGACAACGTCATTAAAACACAGCATGACTATTTATCGTTGTGGTATTTGCTCCATATTCACCCTTAGAATTTTTATTAAAATCATTTTGGATGTTTTTGTTGTTGTATCTTTCTTTCATATTGTTGATTTGTACGTTTGATTTGACATTCGATACACGAACTAACTTGATAACTTTTTGCGTACGCACACGCGACTAAGAAATTGTGTTTTAAGGTGATTTTTGTAGCGTAGAAATGCAAATTCAATCATCAACTTAAGTTGGCAAAATCCCTTAAGCGAACTACAAACACACGTGCACACATACAAACAAACATGTGTATGATTGTTTGAGCTTCTGCTACGTTTTATGTGAATTCGATGATTATTTGTTGTTGTTGGCCATTACGAAACAGCAATAATAATAACAATAAAACAAACAAAAAACGTAATCGTATTTATTTTCTTTATTTCATAAGAATAACCTTGAGCTCTGGCAAGATTCGAAAAAGTTCCAAAAACTTTAAATTTATAAACTAAACATATTACAAACATGTACAATGAACTAAATAAATTGAGAAAAATTTAGTTTTTTTTTACAAAATTTTGACATTTAGTGAGTTTAAAAAAAGGTTTGGCGGTTACATTTTAATAATTTCGTTAAGAATGTGCAAAAATCACTAGAAGTTTGAAGGAGACACATCAATTGTTCTTGCTAAATATCACCCAAAAACCAAATTGATTGAATAACAGAACGGTACGTGAGAGTATTGACAGAAATCCATGAACATCAAATCGTAGATAAGAATTGAAAATTCTACGTCTTTTTGCATACAATGTATAGCAGTTTATTATTCCAGCTGGGGTCTTAACTACTCAGTCTGTTCGGGTTCGTATCAAAGGTCTGCTTCCTTTGGTAATGAATATACATAAGATTTCATTAACTTAATTCACAAGGATCTTATTCTAGGCTATTGCTACTTTCCTTAAGACTACGAGTAACTTTATATAGTGGTAATGACGGAGATGGTGACGTGCTGATTTCCGGTTCGTAGGGGAATTGCACTTATTCGGGCTCTTGTCTGGGATTTACCTTGGGATAGAGGAAAAAAATGTTAGGACGAAATATGTTTCACTATTCTAGCTACTCAGCATGCAAAAGTATTATATGAATAGCAATATGACTTCGTTCAGAGACAAAAAGAGTGAATAGCAACACTACAGGACAAACACAGAGCTGGCAACGATATTGTATCTTACGGTACTTTAGGTAAGCTACAGCAAAGTATGGCGTGATTTGGAACTCTAGAACTGCTCGCCCTTTTTAATTTCAACTTGATTACTTATTTAAGTAGTCGGATAAACCAAACGAGAATCATAATTAGTAATGGTACTTTACAACAAAGAAATTTTGTTAAATTTAGCTGATGACTTTGTTAGAGATACAAATTTGTAAATTTTGGGTTAAGCACATAATTAAATAATACTTTTTGTAAAATGAGGCATTTGACCAGTGTTGAATATAGCAACATGATAAAAAGTCTATTTATGCGTTAATTAAATGAAATTACTGTGGCCGGCAATTCAATTACTGCATGAAACATTTTCTGGTCGTATACTTTATCGTTCCAGTGATTAAAATTTGCCCCCTAATTCGTATGATTTCTCAACATTGGATTTATTTGCATGAGTTTATTTGCAGTCAAAGATTTTTTTTCAACAATCCAAAAAACACTTTTGCATTGAAGGAGAAAATCCAATGCTGCATAACAATAATTAAGTCACACTTATGCAAATAAACAACATGGAAAGTTTCAAAAAAGTGTATAAATGTATTGGCATCCCAATATTTCAATTTAAATATATAATTAAAAGTCTTAAAACAAATGTTTTGTATTTTTATTTTAAATTTTGTGTAAATTATGGAGCATCAAAAATTATGCATTTGTGGCGTTGATACCAATGATCTAAAGAAGAATAATCTAAAACCCTTGTAAAAGTGTTAATTTTGTTATTTTTATCACAAAACAGTTACGATTCCGCACTTTTGCGTTTTCAAGCATATCAAGCATTGATTTCTTTTAACTAATTAAAAACATAAAGCTGTTTGAACTGTTTAGACTGAAAAGTTCATTAAATTGCAAAATTATTAGTCAGAAATCAAAGCCTCAAATTGTGATATTTTCCATAAATTAGAATTTTTTATGCAAACGTTTGCATAATTAAATATGTATTAATATCCTTAAATAAGTTCATTTCAGGGCACTTCTTGTGCAGTCATCTTGAACAAAGTAAGTAGTTTCTACCCTGCCACATACACACGTAAGTGTTTAAAAATTATTAAAAGAGCAAAGAAGCAAATCAAGTGCTAAATTTGGTTTTTAGCAAAAGCCTTTTGAATTAAGTCCCTTTTTATTTTATGTAATAAATTCAAAAAGCCACTTTAAATATTTATTCAATTACATATGCATTTTTAATATATATATCTATTTTACACAAACATTTATGTATGTTAGTGTGTGTGTGTATGTATGTGTAAATGCACTTAATGTGCCCTTAACTTTTGTGCCATTTCAAATCACACATTTTTAGTAGCAACAACCAATGACTACTTATGCTCGTATCATAAATTTCTGGCCCTTTTTATTACTTTTCTTCCGTCATGTTAGTCTTAAGCAATAGACAAAAAAAAATGCATACGAAGGAATGAAAGTAAATAACTTAAACGTCTTCTTTCGTCTTATTAAAAGCGTTTTTATTTTTGGTACAAGTGTGTATCTGCGTGTGTGTGTGTGTGTGTGTCATGACTAGTTACATGTTTGAACACACAAATACAAAACTAAGCTGCCGTTGTTACTTACATAGATATGGAAAAAGTGAAAGAGCTTTAGTTTACAATACATGCATTTGTACAAACATACAAACATTTAAAGGAGTGACTGGCTGACAGACAAACAGACATACATTAGAACACAAGGATGTTGTCGTATGTAAATGTCTAATTTTCTTACAACTCGACAGTTATGTTATGTGCTTGACTATGTAGAATATTGTTTTGTTGTTGTTTTACACACATACATATATATACATATGCTCCCTTACATACATACAGGACAATGTATGTGTGCGGCTTTACTTGTAAGTGCATTTGTATGTTGTTCTTACGAAATTTGCATAAAGTTCTTGTAGCAAACATTACAGTTATATTTAAATGCACACATACAAATTACAATAATATATTTAAAGAAAAAGAAGACAACGAAAAAAATAACTAAAATCCATCTTCATACTTACAAACATACAAGGGTCACTATTTAAGTTACCAGTATTACTTGAACATATTTAATATCCATAACAATAATGAAGTTATCGCAACGATTAGGCTGTAATTGTTGCGTCAGGCGTTTTAAAAACAGGTGAAACTAAAACTCAACGCTCCCTAAGCTAAAAGAGACTACTAAAGGCAGCATTAGACAAGGCTTTCTAGTATTCGAAAATAAACCATGTCCTGTGGATAGAAAAAAAAACACTCACAAGTCTCTCAATCTGTTACAATTGTTTTAATAACATTTCTTCAATGCTCTTAGTTCATGTTAATTTACATGAAAAACCAATCCGCAAATCCAATGAGTCAAAATCACTGGTTGATTTTTTTCCTTTAAGCTGAATTTCCACAGTTTTGTCGACACCTATACAATGGTTACCCATACTTAATTACGTCACGTAAGACCTGTTGATCTTTGACATTTAAATATGCACCATCCTGCCTTTCAATCCAGGTGTTCTGTCACTAAAAATACAACTTTAAATAAAGACAAAATGTTGTGCAGCTTTGCCTAAATTAAAAAAAGGTTCTCCAAAAATTATTTTTACAACAAGCTAGAGCAAAGAAATCTAACGTTAACATTATTTTCCTTAATAACAAAGGTAGTAACCCTCGCATATGTCTGTATGTATGTGTGTATGTATTTAAGTAATTTTATCTGTATATTTTCATATGCAAATTTTTGCATACCATTCCACTCTTATGCGTTTGTTGGCATTTGCTAATAAATTCCTTGTTTTCTTGTTTGTTTTTATGCTTCAAATTTATACACGCGAGAATTTTGTACTCATCCATATTAACATATACACATGCACACACATGTATGTGTACAACTCACTAGACTGTGTACTAACTATTGTTCACTTACAAATAGTTTAAGTTTAAGGACTCGGTGATGGAGAAGTAGAGCTGTTTGAATTGTAGAATGTTGTTTGCAGTAAAACAAAAAACAAAAAAAAAGAGAATTAAACATCAGCGGCAGATAACAACAATTATAATTCGCCCTTTTGTTACAAATTATGGAAAAAAATGCAAAAAAAAACTCTATGCAGATTTGCCTAACAATTGTAATATGGCAATAGAACCTCTCTGACGTTGTAGTAGTATTCTTTTAAAGGATGTTTTTGTTTTCTTTTAGAATGTTAACTATGACAGGCGCAACTGTAGCACAAACTTTCGGCTGCCGCACTTTACTTTTAAGGTATAACCATTTGAGTTCTGTTGCTTGTTACAAGAACCTTTTTTTAAATATTGTTTTTAATCTTCCCCAAAAGGATTTATTTCTTATTTAATTAAAATGTTTTTTAAATCTCTGGGAAACAACGATAAAGAAATAATTGATAAAAAATAAATTAAATTACAAGGAAATCAGTGGCAGAAATTTTATATTTATCGCCAGCTATCGGGTAACTGTCGTCCAGTAAATGAACACTTTGTTATCTTTAACACCCTCGCAGCACATCCCCAACCAAACCCCCCAGGGAGAAGCAGTTCATCGGAAAATATTAAGAGTAAAACAAAGTGACAAACTCTACTTTTCTTTTCTGAAATAAAAGATGGTAAAATTAAAAATATACAAAACAACATAAAAAAAACTAACGAAGTAAATTCCAATGCCGTTGTTTGTGTCATGTTGGCGTTGCTGTTGCTCTTGTTGTTGTTACACTTACTGTTGATAATGTCGCTGTCATTGTTTTACATCCTGAGCATTTGTCATGTCTTGTATCGTCGTCATAGACTTTTCACTCTTTATAGAGTATGTGGGAGGTTTTTTCCCGCCTTTTGTGTTTTTTTTTTATAATTTTGCTTTTGTTATTGTTGTTTCTATACATTTTGCTTTCTTGTAAATACTTTTGTTTGCAAAAGTCTGCCGTAGGATATGGAAATTTTTGTGTGCAAGTTGTTGGTATTGTTGCACATTTTATAGTTATGAAAGAAAATTAAACATTTATTAAAAAAATTCTAGTTATGAAAGAAATTTTTATATTTATATGGACATTAGGATGCTTCAACAAGAAAGGGAAAATAGAAAAATATATTTTCCCCTGGGTGGTGATTTTTAATAAACGTGAAATAAATAATAAATAAATTTTAAAAATAATTATTTACAAAAATAGGTATATGAAGCGTTGATTATTGAAATATTTTACTCAAATCCCTTTCCATCTGAAAAAATATGTATTAAAAATCTATTTGAACAAATTTACAAAATGGCTTTTTGTTGAATGCCCTAATGAGCATGTGTTTGTTTTTTCTATACATCCATATATTGTTTGCAATTGTATTTGTTTTTATTACTGTAAAATTAAAACAAACAAAAAAATAACTATTCATGATGAGTATGTGTGTCAATGGAACAATTAGAGAAAAATATTTTAAATTATTTTCTAAGAGTTATTTCAATAGCTTTTAATGTGATGATGTAAATTACATTAAACTATTTAATGAGAAATATTTAAAAAATAAATTTAGTTTGTTTTATTTTTCTAAGAAAAGGAAAGTTTTTTTATTATGTTCCTAACAGATGTACATGTGGTAGATGATATTATTTTATCTAATGTAGCACTGTACTGTAGTGTTTTCTTTGAAAACGTTTGTAGTTCTTAGAAAAGAGAGGA
>NDXZ01137873.1:0-12645 GCA_003055125.1 Paykullia maculata | reverse complement strand
TTAATTAAATAAAACATTAGAAAACAATGAACGATGTATGTTTATGTATATGTATAACATGTTTCACGGAAAATACATCAATTAAATAATGTAAAGCGAACAAAAAACATTAAGAAAGTAATAAATATTTTGATGTTACAGAATTCAGATAGAACAAGAAACTATTTTTTTCTACTAATCGTCAAACACAAAACGATGTAATTCACGTGCTAAAATACATAAATAAAGAATTAAATTAAATTATAAATACTTTCTAACTTAATGTTAGCAAAGTTTTGCTTGGTTTATATTGAAAAACATTTAATAATTAATTACGTTTTTTTGTATTGTTTTCTTATTTACTTTAATTTTGCTTTCTTTTAAAAAACTAAAAGTTCTTTTTCTTCTCTTAAATGACTTTTATATTTACACATGTATTTTAATATCTAATAAATTTTAGTTTTATTTTTGTTTATGCCTCTCAATCTTAGTTACGCTGCTTTTGGTTATGTGGTAATTATAAGAACATAATTAAAACATAAGCGTAGATTTCTTCCTAAAAATTTATTTTTGTTTGTTTAACATCTCTTTTTATTTTTGGTATTCTACATTATGTAATGGTTTATTTTTTTTTTATAATTTAGCATTTTTATATACACGTACATTAATATTTACATATATATTTATACATAATATCTTATTTGTATTTTTTATTTTTATTTTTTCTATTTCTCAGTTTAAACACAAATAAAAAATCAGCAAATGAAACAAATAAATTTATGCATATTTTTTATGCAATTAGGAAGAGTAATTTTTGCTTATAACACGAAAAAAAAATATTTGTGAAAAAATAACAATTATTATAAATATAAATTATATTTAGATTGATTATTATTACAACTACGATACCATATATTGTAAATAAAGAAATATAGGAATTAAAAAAAAATTCAATTATAAAGATTTTATTAAATTGAAACACATTTAAAAGTATTAGTGAAATCTGACGGATGTTGTTAGGCGCGAATATGGATTGTATTAAGTTTGTGCATATTTTTAAACGATTCCTGAATTAATTAAAAATCGAATTACGAGTAAGAGCGCTTTATTCGACTGTATTGTGAGCTCTTTTTCTGCATTATGATGTATAACTTTTATATCTGGCCGGTTTCAGCCAGCGATACCCAAGGTCCTTTCGTTCGATCTTGGTCGTGTTTAAAAAAAATAAACGGTCGTATTTAGGGAAAAACAAATAAACATACATATTAACGAAAGAATCTTATTTTACGTTTCTTTAGGTTTAAATATTTTAAAAAATTGTTTGCTTTTCTGATCGCCAATAAACGTAAAATAGTCAACATGAAGTTTGATTTTTGTAATTCTTTACGATAATCAAATCATTAAATATTTTTGTAATGTTTTAACGGCAGAATAGCATTTGCCCGCTTGCACTACTAATTTATTTATTACATATGTATTTCATAGTGGGTTATTTATTTATATAAATTAGTTTTTCTTCCTATTTTACTACCACCACCCCTTCGATGCCTGTTCCTGGCACACCGGCTTCTAATAACTTGGCCTTAACATCATCAACTTTAATGTCTTTGTCAGCACATAAAAACTCCAAAAATTCTTGAAATTCTTCATAATCCAAACGCCACTTTCTAAAAAAATAATACATTTACTATAACAGAGAGTATATATTTTTTTAGTCTCACAAAGTTTATACTTAAATTTCATGTAAAGTAAGCCGGTCTCGGTTAGACTAAATGTTGTTTTCAATAATTCCGCTTGATCTAGCCAGTAGTCTATTTGAGACAGCAATATACAATCATAGTCCTCATTATCTAGATCGAATGAAATTACATTATAGTTAGCATATAGGTGAAATAACGACTCCAAAGTATGTTTTTTCTGCTTATCATCATCATCGGCCATTATATTTTAAATTGGAATTAGGTAATTGAAAACGAAATTATTGAAATAATAAAAATCACAAATAAAAAAAAAATGATAAATAAATAATTGCTGTCATGGTACTTTGTAAGTCATAATATTTAAGGGTGTTAATATATACATATAGTACTTACTTAAAGATACATACATATGTGTATACATGGTACAATATCATGTATGTATATGTACCTATATACCTATTATTATTTTTTGCAGAATTCGATTTCCTTTTTAAAAAAATACCCATAAACAATTATAAACAAATTTTATTTTTATGATAGAAAACAAAAAAGTTGTCCAAAAACAACGCAAAAAAATCTTTTAAGATCTTAATTTTTAAAAAATTGTTTATTAAAATGTTTATTCCTGGTTCATATGTAATGCTTTAATTTATATAAAATAGCACCGCTTTATCGACCATTTAAAATTTTTTCTACCGCACCGTTTTGCAACACTGTAAAAAAAGGGGTCGTAGATGTAAACATTAAAATTAATAAGACGTTTTTGTGAGAGGATGCATTAATTTGCTGGAAATTTTTATTAATTTTTATTCGACCTATTAAAAGATGGAAACAACAAACGATAATCAAACAAAAGAGCAACCGCTTAGGCCATTTAAATTATAAGTGTCATATAGTTATAAAGAAAACAAATAAATATTAATAAGCAATTTCTTTTCCTAACAGCACGGCTCATCAAATTGTTAGCTTGACCGGCATAAGTTTTGAAAGAAAAAGTATAATTGTAAGTAAAAAGTGTTAAATATCAATGGAGTACTAAATTTTTTGTTTTAACAGGGCGCGGTGGAACTGACAATTGTGCCCACAAAAGAGAATTTAAGAATTATAAGAATAAACGCCAAACAGTGTCGCATATATCGGGTGCTGCTCAATGATGTTTGTGAAGCAGATTTTGTTTACTTTGATCCATTTTTGGATATTTGCCAAGAAGATACAAAAACGTAAGTTCTGATTCAATGTTTTTTTTTTGGGAAAAAAATTAAAATGTTTTATACTTAGACGTTCATTGGAAACATTATCCAAGAACCATTTAATTGCTGCCCAGAAGACCGATCCCGATGTTAACTGCGGTGAACTGTTGATCCAAGTACCTCCTGAAGGCTATCATATGATACAAGAAGGCCGTGGTTTACGTATAGGAATAGAATTTTCTTTAGAAAGTCTACAGGGCGGCATACATTTTGTTATACCCCCCACCAGTGAAGATGAAACCCAGCCCAACAGTGCTCATATGTTTACCTATGCGTATGAAAATTCTTCACGCTTGTGGTTTCCCTGTGTAGATAGTTTTGCCGATCCTTGCACTTGGAAATTGGAATTTACTGTCGATAAACATTTGACAGCAGTATCGTGCGGTGAACTAATGGAGGTTGTTATGACTCCAGACTTAAGAAGAAAAACCTATCATTATTCTTTAACAGTACCCGTATGTGCGCCAAACATTGCTTTGGCAGTGGGTCCATTTGAAATCTTTGTAGATCCTCATATGCATGAAGTGACACATTTTTGTTTGCCACAATTGCTTCCCTTGCTTAAGAATACTGTGCGTTATTTACATGAAGCTTTTGAATTTCTTGAAGAAACGTTATCCACTCGCTATCCATTTTCATGCTACAAACAGGTATTTGTAGATGAGGCAGACGCCGAGATAAGTGCTTATGCCACTATGAGCATAGCATCTGTACATCTCTTGCATACTATTGCCATAGTAGACCAGACCTATGTTTCTCGCACCCTTATGTCTCGGGCAGTAGCTGAGCAGTTTTTCGGTTGCTTTATAACTTCGCATCACTGGTCTGATACTTGGTTAGCCAAGGGAATAGCTGAATATTTGTGTGGTCTATATTCGCGTAAATGTTTTGGTAACAATGAATATCGTGAATGGATTCAAAAGGAACTTGCGCGGGTTGTAAAGTATGAAGAACAATATGGTGGTATAATCTTGGATTGTAGTCAACCTCCTGCACCTCTACCTGTGACTGGTACTAATCCTTCGGCAGCTGCTGCTAAGCAACAGGAAATTGTTCATTATTTTCCTATAAAAAGTTTACATACCGTTTCGCCAAAGTATGTAGAGGCAATGAGAAGGAAGGCTCATTTGGTCATACGCATGTTAGAGCATCGTATTGGTCAAGAGCTGTTGATACAGGTAAGATTGGAAATCGAATAGAAGTGCAATTTTAAATGTTTTTTATTTAATAAGACTGGAAAAAAAACTTATTCAAAAGAAAATTTGTTGAAGTTAATTTTAATATCAATTCTTTACACGACCCTATAATATCTGGTGGTTAAACGAAAAGTTTAAAGAAATTTTAAAAATATTGGTTTTTGCATCGAAAACTTCTTCGACTTTGTGTTTTATTTTAGGTCTTTAACAAACAATTGGCTTTGGCCACAAATGCTGCCTCTACAAAAATTGGTTCTGGACTTTGGCATCATCTTCTCATCTCAACAAATATTTTCATCAAAGCCATTTTTACCGTAACCGGTAAAGATATGTCCGTTTTTGTGGACCAATGGGTACGTACTGGGGGTCATGCAAAATTTTCCCTTACATCAGTTTTTAATCGTAAACGTAACACAATCGAATTGGAAATACGTCAAGACTTTGTTAATCAACGTGGTGTACGTAAATATAATGGCCCTCTATTGGTGCAACTGCAAGAATTGGATGGTACTTTTAAGCATATGTTGCAAATCGAAAACACCGTAGTGAAGGCCGACATAACGTGTCATTCGAAAAGTAGACGTAATAAGAAAAAGAAGATTCCTTTGTGCACGGGAGAAGAAGTCGATATGGATTTGTCGCCCATGGAGTAAGTTTCTGGAAGTAGTAGATATAATTTTTTTTTTAATAAATTTAAATTAAACGTAAATTTTTAGCGACTCTCCGGTTTTATGGATACGCTTGGATCCTGAAATGATTTTAATTCGTGACCTAAATATAGAACAACCAGATTTCCAATGGCAGTTTCAGCTAAGACATGAACGTGATGTTACAGCTCAATTTGAAGCAATTAAGGCTTTAGAAAAGTATCCCACAAATGCAACGCGTTCGGCTTTAACGGACGCCATTGAAAGTGAACACTGTTTTTATAAAGTTCGATGTGAAGCAGCAGACTGTTTAACCAAAGTAAGTTTTATTATATTTTTTTGCTTCAACTTTTACTTTAAACATTTACTTAAAATAATTTAAGGTGGCCAATCAAATGGTTACCCAATGGAGTGGTCCTCCTGCCATGTTAAATATATTTCGTAAATTTTTTGGCTCATTTAGTGCACCTCATATAATTAAGCAAAATAATTTTGCCAATTTTCAATTGTATTTCCTGCAAAAAGTTATACCCGTAGCTATGGCAGGTAATTAATAAACTAATATATTTTAGTTCTAAATTTTATATTGAAAATTACAATTTATTATGCACTTAGGCCTTCGCACCTCTCATGGCATTTGTCCGCCCGAAGTTATACGTTTTCTATTCGATCTCTTCAAATACAACGACAATACACGCAATCATTACAGTGATGTTTATTATAGATCAGCTTTAGTTGATGCTCTGGGTAATTCAATTACACCTGTTGTATCGGTGGCCTTAAGAGGCACTCCCATTACTTCGGATAGTTTATCAGCAGATGCCAAGTATGCTTGTTGAATTATTTTTTCTCTTTTCAGTTTGTTTTGTATCTACATACATATGTATTTGAAATTGCAGGTTAGTTTTAGAAGAGGTAACACGTTTATTAAATTTGGAGAAACATTTACCCTCATACAAGTATATGGTATCGGTTTCATGTTTAAAAGTCATACGAAAATTGCAAAAATGTGGTCATTTACCATCGCTTCCCAAAATCTATCGCTGTTATGCAGCCTATGGCCAATATTTAGATTTACGTATTGCTGCCATGGAATGTTTGGTAGATTTCGTTAAAGTCGACGGAAGATGGGAGGATTTGGATCATTTAATTACACTCCTCGAAACGGATCCCGATCCTGCTGCTCGACATGCTTTGGCTCAGTTGCTGATTGATAATCCACCGTTTACAAGAGAATCGCGTAGTCGTTTAGATCGTCCGGAATTGGTAGAGCGTTTGTGGAGAAATATGAAGTGAGTACGAAAACAATGGACCAGCACATTTGACCAACTTAGATAAGTTTATTAAATTTATTCGTATTTCTTCCCATTACTTTTTTTTTTATAAAACTAGCAATAAATTGGCCTTTGATACAAAATTACGCTGCGATATGGTCGACTTGTATTATGCTCTCTATGGTACTAAACGTCCTCTTTGTTTGCAATCAGCTGAAATGAATAATATGTACAAAGATTTTGCACGTGAAGGTGCAGTGAAAAAATCCTCTACTAATGCGATAAAAACGCCACCACTTGAAATAAAAACAGAAATTACACGAAGTGATGATCTTAATGTGGGGTTAGAGCCAAAACTGCCGACTAATAGTCTAAAGCGATCGGCCGCAGAAGCATTTGAAATCATAAAGTTAGAGTTACAGGAAGAAGTTACAGTGGTCAATGAAGCTATAAACGATGAAATTCCTTTAACTGAAACCACAACAATAAATGTAGAGGAAGAAAACACGGCACCGCTTCCAACTGAAACCGATAGTCTTGAACCGGAGAGTAAAAAACTTAAGAGCGAGGCATTCGAAGAAGATGAAAGCTCTATAACAATTATAGATGTATCAGAATCGACAGTGACACGCATGGATAGTAGTTTTGATTCAGCCAAAGCTGATGTTGAAATAAAACATAATAAACTCGAGGGCACTTCCAAGGTTTGTTGTTTATTTATTATTAAAATATTTTTTTGAAACTGTAATTTATTCGATTTAATTTGTGTGGTTTTCTATATAGAAAAAGAAAAAGAAGGACAAAAAGAAACACAAACACAAGCATAAACATAAGCACAACAAAGAAAAGGACAAGGAGAAAGAACGTGATCGCAAGGATAAAAAAGATCCTAATATTTCACGGCTACAAGCTAAAGAGGCAACACCAGAAACCTTAAGTTCTGCCGATAGCAGCAACAGCAATAGTAATCCACCATTTAACTTTCAACCATAGCATAGGTTTTTAAATCACTCCATTAAGTTTGAATCGTTCTTAACAAAAAAGTAGTAGTTGTTGTAGAAATAAATGCCTGTTCTATGAACAGCATTTATTTAAAAAAAAAAATTTTTTCTATATTTTCAAATAAACAGAAATTTATATATTTTTATATATATTTAGAATTAAGTATGAGATTTACACACAATATCCACCCACACCTCTGTACCATATGTATTTATGTATGTATGTATTTAATAATCAACAATCAAAAAATGTAAACGTTGCATAAAAATAAAAATTTCTATTTGATATTTAATGTAATAGTGTTAGAATAAAGTTAAAACTGCAAATATATAAGTAGAATATATTAATAAATGTTTTGCAAAGTTTTCCTCTTATTTGAAAATGTTTCTTTTTAAAATCGTTTTTTATTTATTTTTTTTTTTTTGAAAAAAGTAATTTTATTTCTTGATGTAGATAATTTTAAAAAGTTAGTTTTTATCATTAAAAATCTAATTCTTTTAACTAACGATTGCTTACGAACTACTTGTAGAGCAAAAGTAACCATTATTCCCAAAATATACACAGATGTACTTGTTTTATATACATACATATAATTTAATTATAATAATTTAAAAAAATACAAACATTATTTTACAATTTAGCTCTCAAACAAACTTTAATAACATTTTTTTATAAACGAGTGTTAGAATTGTTTAGTGTCTCACATTTTCTTCGTTTAAACTGGTTTCACACGAAATGTATTTTACATACATATGACTTGTCATTTTTACGGTCCCTCTGCAATTTCGTTTGTCTGTCAAAACTGTTAATTTGCAGACGATTGTTAATTTTTGGTTTCACACATTTTTTTTCTGCCAAAAACAGCTGATGTCAGTTGCTTTGCTTATTCAAAAAAGAAAGAACATATTCTAATAAAAATTTTGTCAAATGACTAATTAATGTTGTACATACATACAAGCAATGTTTTTTTATCTATTATTATTAATTTCCGTGAGAAATAACCTTAAGTTGATTTTACACGGAATGTTTTAAAAAACATTTGATATTTGTTAGTATAATTAAGGTATGTTTTAAAAAATTCGCAGTAAAACATCATGTCAAACACCATACATTTAAATAATTTTATCTTTTCTTTCCCAAATTTAAACTGAACAACACGCCGACCGCAGGCTTAAGTGTATGTTCTAATGAACATGAGACCCTTTGAGGCTCCTTCTTTTAACCTACCTAAACTTAACATAAAAAAGTTATAACTAAAAATTCGTCCCAAGTGAAATAAATTTTCTAAAATGACTTTTTTTCAAAGTTTTTTCAACATATACTTTTGCTTTTAAACTTAAAAAAATGTTAACTTACTGCCTGGCCCACAAAATAAGAACGATATTTTCTATCGAATAAATATATGTCAAACAAAAACAAATTTAAACTGTTTGTTTTTGTTAGAAATATATTTATTCGAAAGAAAATATCGTTCTTATTTTGTGGGCCAGGCAGTTAATCAGCACTTTATTGCAATTAGAAATAGAGTGACTTGTTAACTATCAATCAAAAATGAAGCATTTTTATTTGAATATCTCTTAAACTTTATTCGAAAGCCCATATCTTTACCAAAATTCATGTACGAACAATTTTCAATTCGAATCTAAAATAAGACGTGTAACGGTTTTAATTTTTCAAACACATCAGATGCGTCTCCAAAAATATAAAGTATATGTATGTTAAACTTAAAGCTGAATATGTACATCTTTTTCGAAACTATAGTATTATTTCCAACAAAATTGAAATTATTCCAAATAAAAAAAGTCTTAGTTATTGTCATTTTAAATTGATGACAAAAAAGCATGAAACATTTTTTTTTGAATTTTGCTTAACAACTGCTTTTAATCCTGCTTAAACTTTTATACATACAGTCGTGTAAGTATTTTTTTAACAATTCTTTTTGCTATTTTTTTGTTTAATTAAATTTATTTAAATCGATTTCATTAACAAATAAAAAAAATATATATGTACATAATTTAATCGCATAAAATACTTAATTAATATTTTTTTTAATACTTCTTATTTAAACTTTTACTATCATATTAGAAAAATAATAAAATAAAAAATATTTATTAGAAGATGGATATAGTACTCGCATGTATTAGTTTTGCGAACATGCTCTCGTTTTACTATTTCTCTTTTTGCTCGTCGACTTGTTTCGTTTCTAGAACTTTTTTCTCTTCTTCCTTTGCTCCTAGTATTTTCGTTTCGGTTTCTTCTCTGGGACGACGTTTTTGATTTCCGGGCATTGACCGCAAATACGTTATGCTGCCACCACCAATTGCCATTGCAGTTTGAGGTTCAGATGCTGAGGATATAATTTTTACTGATGGTTCTGAAAATCGGCCAACAGGTGCGCGTGAATGTAGGGGCCGATGGAAACCATATTGAGGAACTTGATGGTGTTGTTGCAATTGTGCAAAACGCATTAAATGTTCGTAGTTGACTGGCAGCGTTGGTGGCTGTGGTGGCGGTTGGTTACGATACTCGGGATGATCTTTAACGTATTGTTCATAGGGTACAGGAACTGGTACGGGCACAGCGGTAACTGGATAGCCAGCATCTACCAGAGCTTGAAATTCGGCCTGTGTGAGGGGTTTACCGCCTGGAGAGGGTAAATTAAGTTGTTTTAAATCATCCACAGTTTTTGGTTTGACACTGCCAATGGGGCGAGATTGTGTGGCTATGCCAGTACCTTGTGACACAAAAATGCTCGACTGTGAGGGAGAGGGGCCGGGTAAGGCATATTGTCGGAAATCGTTTGGTGGAACAGCTTGTGTTGGCAGTGCTGTGGACGTTATATGTCTATGAGCATGAGGATCAGGTGGACTGGGATAGAAATGTGTGCGTGTATCTGATAGAGCAGAAGGTGAGGGTCTTTCGAGATCATATGCAGGCTGGGCATATTTACTTTGAACTGGTAAATTAATTTCATTTTGTCGTGCCTTGAGCGGTGTGGGTGTAGTGGCAAATTTAGTGCCATATTTGGTACGATAGGCTTTTGAACGGGGCGATGGTAATGGGGAGGGTAATGCTTCCTGGTAGTAAAACTGTGATACTGGCACGGTTTGTGGTGCTTGAGTTTGTGGTGGATAAACAACAGGACCAAGTTTCTTGGCATCAATTATATGTTGTGCAACAGGGGCAGGGTAATTTTGTGTAGCTTGTGGGTAGTTACTTAAACGAAACATGGAGGGTACAAAAGGTTCATCGTTGCCATCGTTTAAGGTATTAGGAGTCACTGTGTTAGTCAGATATGATTTGGGTGTACGGGCCAAAGGTTGTGTCGAGGGTGTAGGAGGAGCTCTATGGCGATGGTTTATTAATGCTGATGGCTCATTTGAATTGTCAACGATTTGTACGGGTGCAACATTGGGCTTGTTCGAGGCAAAAAGCATTTCAATTTCTTTTTCGAGTGAAGATTTGGCCAAGGGATGATTGGGTAAAGCTTTGTAGCTTATTTGAGGTTGATAGTAGGCTAGAGATTGGGATAAAGGTTGGGGTAGAGATTGTGGTGATGCTGCTATATCTTGTTCCAACTGTTCCTCTCGCCGTTCTTGTGGCAATGTCAAATATTTTGGCCCGCCTTTAGATCTTGGCAAATAGTGTACATATTCTTGTTGGGCATCCTTTTCAGCTTCTAGTCTTTGCCTGAAACTTCCTAAGCCTTGAGCTTGCAAAGACGATTTTTGTGAGGCAGCAGCAGTGACTGCAGGTTGTTGTTGACGTTGCTGCTGCTGTTCGTGTCGTTGCTGTTGTCGCTGTTGATTCTGTTGCTGTAAGGCTTGATGTCTTTTTACTTGATCATCGTGATAAGCTCTGGCTCGTAATTCCTGTTCGAGTAATTTTAAAAGATGTTCTTCAGGTATAATTTGATATTGCGTTTGTTGTGGGTGATTTGACTGTTCATCTTGCGGTTGAACTTCTGAATTGTAGGGAATTTGTCGATATATAAAAGCTCTTGGTCGCTGCTCCACTGCTACGGAATAACGCTGTTCGGTTTCTTCCTCTTGACTTGGTTGCGTTTTGCCACGTAAAGTTGTCGTTGCTGATTTTTTTAAAGTTTGCGCTTTACTTTGGCCTTGTGCTTTGGGCTGATTACTGTTTAAGTCCTGGAGATAGGCAAAATGTTGAATCTATAAGATTGAAAAAGAAAAATATTTAAACTTCAGTTTCTCAAATTTTCTATCGAATACTATGTTATCGAAACTAGGAATTTTTTTAAGTGAAATTTTCAAAAGCTTCGTTATAGATTTTTTTTAAATTTTCATACTAATAATATATTATAGAATAACTAGAACCTTTTTCATTAGAAAATTTTGTTACCGATAAGTTGAAATTCTTGCATACAACAATAATGTATTATTGTTAACCATAACATTTTTTCTATAGATTTAGAAATTCTGACATCTACAATAGGGAAAAATTCATATTAACATTCAAGACGAATAATACTATTGGATGAACTTTTTAGTAGGACAAAATCAAAGTTGGATAAGAAGGATAAATGTTACTTAGTATATAGAACTAGTTGTAATGGAGATCAGTCCAACATATGCCAAAAGGTATATGTTGGCACGATAAAAACTTGACTTTCATCTCAATAACCGGTTAAAAAGGCAATTACCAAACCTTTAGAGCAACAAACGGCGCTAGCCGCCCACTGTGCATTAACAGGCCCTAAACCTAACTTTGACGATGTAGTGATTTTATAACAAGAAAGTAATTATGCACGCAGATTTACATTGGAAATGTTACATATTATTGATGTTCCTACGGACAAGAGATTAAATTAAAAAAAAGACATTGAGAAGAAAACTAATACCAGTTAACAAAAGAGAACAGTACGACCTTAAAATTAGAATTTAATTTAAATGTAATTATTTGTTTGTTTTATATTTTTATGGTGTTTTTGTATATTAGTATTTGTTTTTTGTAATTTAAATATCTCCCGAAGATGACCAACAAAGTTGTGTCGAAATATTGAGAAAAAAAGAAAATAAATAATTAACTAATAACACAAAAACATACGTTTATTTGTTTTATTTATAATATGGACCTTATGCTGAACAATTATCACAACTAGAAAACTTTATTATCGATAACCATGAGTTTTATTTGTTGGTACATAATTCTTAGCGTTTGCTTTCTAAGTCTTTAGTTTCGTTACTGGTAACAGAGTTCGGGTTTCTTTGCAGGCAATGCTTGCATCTTAAAGCTAAGATCCCATTATCGTCGCAAATAGCACAATATGTACCGATTTTTATCGTGCTTCATCGGCGCACATTTAAAAAAATTGGGCAATTATTTTTTAAACGGTCACATTATCGGCGCATATTGTGGCAACATTTTTCGGCGCACATCGGTCAAAACAAAAATGTAACAAAAATCGGTACACTGCGGTCACACCATCGTGCCTTACCTGTTAAATTTAATCATATGTTTTTGTTTAGTTGCTGTTAGCAGATGGAATTTTAATTCAGAATGGATAAATTTGGATAAATTCAATGTTGAAATCGCCAAAATTCCTAAACGTTTTTTGAGCAACTAAAATTTTC
>NDXZ01137856.1:0-14293 GCA_003055125.1 Paykullia maculata | reverse complement strand
GTATATGTTTGTAACGTATTTTTTGACCCGTTTACTTTAAGACTGAAAAATCGTTACGCTGATTATACAATATGTTTGTACATAACCTTTTTTATTTTTATGTATAAAATAAATACTTATGTACAAACATTAGGGGGTACAAAATATATTTCTCTTATTCAAACTGGTGTGATAACCATAAATTAGATGTTTGGGGGTCCATCGAATTGAATGGCTGTCGGAATTGGATTTAAAAACGTCAAATAAATTTGGATATTTGGTTTTGTGTTCGAATCGGAATACTAATTTCCAACCGAACGTAAAACCAAAAAGATCGAAATTTATAACACAAAAGTATTTATTTGTAGTTTTTAAATCCAATTTCGCCTAACTATCGGGTATAGTCAGCAAAATTGACTTGTTTGCAAACGTTAGCATCTTTTTTTTATGCCTAAAATTTAACACACAAATCTATTTTACTCTGCTGCAAAATTACTTTTAGGGCGTTTGTTTTTTGTTACGTGGTCCGTTTCCGCCATTAATTTTGATCAGAGCAGGTTAGGTTCTTGGCTACAATATTTAAATAACAGTTAAGCTTCAATTTCATACTAGAGTTTTAAAAGTGTCGCTTTATTTTAAATATATAAATATGAACATTGATTTATGTATATGTACGTATGTACATATGTATGTAAGGATGTGGTCTTATATACATACTTGTCTAACTTGTTACTCTACGATAAAAATAGATTTGGTTTGAAAGAAGCGCATGTGCAGTACATAATCGGTAAAAGGATGAAAACGTAAATACATTTATTTTTATGTACTTATGTAAGTATATATCGCTCATTTGCTGCAACAACGTCATAACTCAAAATGTTAATTTTCAGGAGACGCATTTTTAGTTTTTAAACCGATATATTATGTTTCTTAAGTTTTGGAATTCAAATAAGATTATGGTCTCAGTTGTCAATTTTCTAGATGCATAAGTATCGATGTTGACCATATAAACGACAAGGCACAACTAAAATAATACGTTATTGCAAGTAATAGACAATAGGTTATGCAATTAGGACAAAATTCTTCTATGGCAATCCTGCGTGTAATTTTAAAAGCTGATTCACAAGACTTTGCCAGTTATTAAAACACCTTATTTATTACTTACAAGTGCTATTAACTCGAAATATGGGTTTTTTGAATTATGACGTTGTTGCAGCAAATAAGCGATAAGTATATATGTATATGTATGTATATATGTATGTATATGTAAGTATGCGTATGTACATGTATTTGTTACACAATATCCGGGTTTCATTTATATGCATGTGTGTGTGTGTGTGTGTAAATAAAAAACAAGTAAAAACCGGGAAAAGCCGAAAATATCGAATAAATTTGTTCCCATATACACACCTATACATACATACGTACATACATTAATTTATGTGTGTACACATAAATTTGTAAATTTGTTGTTACTTTTTGGCAGTAAAAAAAGTAATGCCAGTAATTTTAAAGCCTTGGAACAATTTCTATTTTCGTTTCCAGCCACACCTTGTGACATCAAGTTTTGTGGGGGCGCAAATTTTTCTTCAAAACAAAACAAGAAATATCCCAATGGTGTTTTGTGTCTATGTATGTACATATGTATGTATGTATGACTACAGGATAATTCAATGCATGATCTAGGTATGTACATACATATGTATGTATATAGATAAGTGTTTAGAAATTACATTTTGCATTTCAAAACCTAATTAAGTAAATCTTTTATTTAAATTTCGTTAAATGGTTTGTTATTTTTTATATCCTGTATATGTTGTTTTTGTTTTGCATTTATACCTGCAAATGTATATGGCTACACGTTTCAAGGACATAACCTTGAAAAATGCCATCAAATTTACAATATTATTGTATAAATATATATTATTTTATCTACATGTGTTTGTATGTACATATGTTATGCAAATTCAAAACTTTAATAGTTTGTCCTTTAAATAAATTTAAAGCTTCGAATTTTTGCATTTAATTTTGTTTTTACACTAGAAATAAAATTTTACATAAATTTTTAAAACTCTTAATGGTTTGTTAAACGCAATTTTTATACAAAATTTGTTTTATAAACCTTTTTAAAAACTGCTTATGAATATGGGGGTAAATCTTTAAATAAAATTAATTTAATATCTTTGAAAATTTTTTTTTCAATTTTATTGCAGTTCTATTTATAAAAAATAAAAATAAAATTAAAAAAGTTTAATATATTTTTCTAGTTTTTTGACCCTTTTGATGTTATTTTCACAAATTATTTACTCAAGCTTAAGGTCTGTTTTTAATATAAAAATCGTTTTTGTTTATATTATATTTATATTTTCAATATTTTGCCACTCCGTTGTCTTCAGGAATTTATAGTTTATAATTGGTTTTAATATTAGATATTATAAATTGAAAAAATTATAGTTTGAAAAATAAATTAAAATCAATTCGGTGCCTTAACTTTAAACCGTTATAAGTTGCATTTTTCATTTCGTTTATTACTTGATGAAAAACCATCGACAATATTAATATCGATAACGATGGTTTAAAATACGTTTAAAAAATTAAATGACGACAGTTAGTCGTGTCACTTTTTTTCAATATTAATTTAAAGGTGTTTTTCCTACCGAATCATCATCATTAAATTAAAAAATTCGTCTTTTTAACAAAAATCCTTTGCCGCTTATTTTTGTTGCTTTTGTCCAGTCAAATTAAATACATATCATCATCATATTCAAATCAACTTTTTGAAGACTCCAAGTACATTTCAAACCCATAAACGTTATAGTTTAATTAAGCGCCAAGTGACATTTCTACGATACCAAATTGGCCGAAATATCTAAGGTAAATTACAAAATTATCTTGACGGTTGAAAACAATTTGAGTCCTCTTTACATATGTATTTATATGCACAAGATATTCCTTATAAAATTACCTTTGAGCAAATGACTTTTGAGTTGGACCTCGCCTAATAGCTGTGTTACATTCGTAGAGACAATAATAGTTACTATTGATTTTAAACGACATTAGCAAAACGTCATACGCAATAAATGGTTTAAACATATGTTTTAGTAGAAGAAGGTTGTATTAGAACAACAAACTAAAGTGTTAATAAACCTTTAAGAGCTTTATGACTTGACCATTGTTTTTACAAATACAAATTGAAAACGTCAATCAATAAATTAATGTTTATATTTGTATATGTTTCTATGTATGCATGTGTACATGTACATATTAAAGAAATGCAAAAGAGCTAATCAATACTAAAATTTAACAGGAGAGATAAAAAAACAATGAAATAAAAATTATTGCTATCAAAAGGTGTTTTAAAAATATTATTAAAATAGTTGTAGCAAAACTATTTTGATTGATGTTAAAAAGAAGAAAAAAATATTTGTTTTTACATCCAAAAGTTTGTCATGATGTTAACTTTGTTATAAAGTATCATTATCAATCAAAAATTAAATTATTTATTTATTATATTTTTGCACCCTTTTCTCGTTTAGGTGACGATATACTATCTCTCTTTCTCCTATGTACATAAATACAAATTGTATACTTCATTGCTTTTAAAAAAATAGTTTAGTTTAGTTGCAATAAAAAAGCTTTAATTAAACACAACTCAACTGCCAAACAACGAACCATTGACTACAGCTTATGAAATTGTATCTACCTCTGTGTATCAATAAGTATCAATTACCAAAATCAAATCCAGTTTATAGATGTAAACATACTAACACACCTACATATGTATATTCATACAGACATATTTTTACCAGTTCCTTATGTTTGGCGTTTATTTATAATATTTACCACCAAAAGAAGATACATATTGTAGGTACATTAATTTTGTCATTCCGTTTATTTGGTATTTATTATACCCAAAATAGGTGAAATCGGCCCAACCAAAAGTTATACCTAATAACACAAAAATAGTTTTAGTTCGTATGAACGTTTGGCATCAAACACAATTAAATATCAAAATCTTCACAACGTCTTCATTGGTGCATTAAAAATTATAAATCTAATAAAATCGAAAGAAATATATTTTCAACGACTTATAGTTAATATAATATCATCAATTGAAAGTAATTGTGATACGCCCACCTTCCACATAAGTCATATTTCTAAGTTTTTAATATTTTTTTTAACTTTTAATTAGAAACAGAACTTCGACATGTGGACACGAATGCCGTTTCAAAAGAAAATTAAAAAAAAATGTCTGAAATTGTAATTGCTTTTGTGGACAAAGAAATACTATACAACATTGGTTGGTAGGGGTTATGCAAAATTCGACACAGCTGATTGTAGTGCTCTTAGTTGTTTTAAATTTTATAAAAGCGTACTTTGTACATACATATGTACGTGAATAAGAAACGTACTTTATATTGTACATCATTATATTTGAAATATTTATTATTATTTTTTTTTTGGTTGAGAAAAATAATCTCAGCTTTTTTATAAAATAAAAACAAGCTTTTTACCAAAAAATATTAAGCCAACATATGGTTTAATATAAAATCACCTTATTCCAGCTTCACATCCAAGTACATACATACACACATACATATGTACATAAGCATCAAATGTTATGAACATCCTGTTTAATCATTTAACATGACAGGGCAGCTGCAATTTTAGGATGTTTTAAAATATTTATCGCTTTATTTTTTTTGAATCTCCTAAAAAATTACACCGATTTTTAGAGAGTACATATTTTAAAATATCGATTTTATGTTAAGTGTTGTGTTGTCAACCTTCGACAATCGATGTTGTAGGTATAAAATGTTAATAAAGTTTTTGTAAAACACATCAAGCACAATCGTTAAAATATTCTGTTGAATTCCGAACGAATTTTACCTAAATTGGTGCTTGAAAATAAATTGTCAACATTTTTGCGTTAATATAAAATTGCAAAAAATTTAATTTAAATTAATTTAAATTAAATTAAAATTTAATTTTAAAGACAAAAAGCAATGATTCTTTTTCTATTTATTTGCTTTTTAAATATATCTTCCTCTATGAACAAATATGTCTGCATTTACTCTGTACACCAACAATGTATTTTAATGGAAAAATATTTATACGTTAATATATGTAAATTATAAATATAAAGCAAAGTGAAGCAAAGTTCAATGACAAGATTACACATTTTAAATTAGTCAGCTGTTTATAAGTATAACACAACATGGGGAAATTAATTTTTACTTCAAGCCAGGGATGGTAAATAAAGAAATAATGTTCGTTTTTCAATACTTTTTGTGTTAAATAAATTATAATACTGTCGTGACCTTAAAAATGGTTTTTATATTTTAATGCTTTAGAAAAGCTTTTAATTAATTAATTATTTTATTTATATTTTTTCAATGATATTTCGGCTTTGAGGTCCTCTATTTATAAATTAAAAAGTCTTTTTTTTGTTTTTTTTATTTATTTTATGTGTTTATTTGTATGTTATTTTTCCGATACTTCGACCAACTTTGTTGGTCATCTTAATCTTGTGACAAGCTTAACAGCATATCAAAAAGGACTACACCAGTCTACACAATAAAATCTCATATTTCCAACATATTTCTCATTGACCAACAAAGTTGGTCGAAATATCGGAAAAATAACATACAAATAAACACAAATATATAAATTCAAAAGGTTTACAAATAAATAACACATTTTAATTCTTTTTTAATTTGTATTTATATATTTTTCTCATATCGGAGTTATTTTCTTATTTAAGACTCAATTTATTTTACGCCTTTTTTTCTTTTCGTATAAATAAAATGATTTCAACTTCAAACGACTTTAGGTTTAAAGTCTTTGCGTTCGGCTGAAGGCAGACTATCTAGCAAACTGTTTTTAAGGAAACCAAAGTCTTACTAAAACTAATAAGAAATGAAAACCACTTTAAAATTATGATTATAAATTGAATGGCCCAGCTGCCATTTTTTTTTTGATGTCAAACTTTATAAAAACATTATTAAAGAATATTTTTTTGTATGACGGCGAATTTCGCCGAATTCACTATTCTTTTGTTATTAAAACAAAGAATCTTATGGTTATGGTTCTATATACACATATGTATGTACGTAGGCTGATAGGCACCATTATTATGTTATACCTTTAAGGATTTTTTTTAAATCAGAAATAATTTAATATTTTTTAATATAAAGTTATTAAATAATTTGGCACTTCTAAATGCAAAACAAGCGCCATAAGGGTTGCACGCAGTACCATTTTAAAATCTTAATTTTCTATGCCTGAAAGAGAAAGCAACAAACAAAAACGCACTTTTATTAAAAAATCAATAAAAAAAATTTTGTTATTTTTTCTTAATTAAATAAATTAATAAAGGGTCAGATTTGTATAAATTCGAGTTATAAATTTGCTATGAAAATTAATATATATTTTTAAAAATAATATTTAATATATTATAAAAATATATTTCCAAATGTTTAAAAAAAAACGTAGTGAAAAAGTAAATTGGTGTAATTTTTTTTTTATTAAAACGAACTGTTTTCATATGGTAGACAAAGTTATAAATGAAATTAACTCTAGAAATACAACTTGTTCAAAACAAAATTGTACTTCTTGACATGAGATGCAATATTTGAATCATTTTGACAGAGAGTCGTTTCAGTTAACAAAACAAAAAATTTTTATAAATTATTTACTTTTTATTTTAAGAAATAAAATTAAATATTTACTCAGCTTTAATTTTTAAAAACCAATTCTACTATATACTTGTACATACTTATGTATGTATATATATAATAAATATGTATATTAATTAATTGATAGGTACCTATATAAAGAACTCCTAAGTGCTGGGGTATATTCAGCAAGTAAAACGCATTTTAATATTTAAATACAATAAACAAAACAAAAATATCATAATTTTTTTAATTGCGTTTAAATGTTTAAGCCAAAATAATAACGAATTTTATCTATTGAACATGACCTTTACGAGTACTGATAACTCAAAGCATTAATTTATTTGATATGAGAGTTTAAAAATTTTTTTAATGAATTATAATTTTTATTACCTAAAAATCTCTCATATGTACCTATGTTTTAAAAAAAACACAATTTATTAATAATTATTTTGTTTTTGTCAACCTTAATTGTAATTACTTTAAGGTATTAAATTAATTTAAAAACTATTGTTTGGTCCCGTAGGGTTGCTTGCAAGAACATAATTAATGTTTGGTTTTGGTTTTAATTTCGACTTAAAAATTCATTTAAAACTTCTTTTGAAATTAGAAATTCAAAAGAGCAAAAAGTCACTACAATGAAAAATAGTTCTTATATCACGGAATTCTCTCTTGCCACACCATTCCCAACCGTTTTAATGGATGTTTGGTGGAAACTTAACGCTACTGCCAACAACAAATTGCAAGCGATTCGTGCAGCTGTATTGGATTTGATAAATGAAACTGTAGTTGTAGTCCATAGTGGAGAAAGTCAAACTAATGATGCTTTATTTGAACAAAGTAAGTGCTGCAGCTGCTGCTGTTGTCGCTGGTAATGGTGGTGATGATCTCAATGATTGTAGCTGGAAATTGTTTTCATATTTTGCAAGACTTTGGTGCAGTTGGTTAATGATTTGCTTGTGCCGTCTACTTGTGAAAAAGCTAGAGAACGTTAATTAGATTTTATGGTTTTAAAACTTGGTTTGGGAAAAGCAAAAATAAATTGAATTGCAAACACAAATCTAACTGGAAGCACTACAGGCCATATAAATGTGATAAACATTTGTAAAATAACAATAAGTCGACTCCCAAAGTATTAATAAATTAAATTGAAATTTTCAATTGTCAAACCTAATATATTGAAAATTTAAATTAAAAACTCTCTTCAAAGTGCAGTCAGTCTTTTTTTAGTAACGCTATTCCCTACACCACTATAGATTTAAATTATTGTGGGAGTGGACCTTCCAGATAAAACTTAAGCGCTTAAAATACTTTGAGAAATAAATTCAATTTTCTTTATAATTAAACTCTGCTTTAATTCAAAGTTCCTAGGATTTTAAGAATAACACCATTTCCATTTCAAAATAACATCATCAACATCTTATATCGATATTTTTTGCCCATCCCTTTTAACAAGCAATTGCTTTTAATACAGTACTTACACTGCCTTTAACAAAGTGCATGATTTCTGTGCAAAGTTTAACGAAAAAACTTATATTTTATTGTATTTTCAATATTTAAAAAAAAATTAGACGACATTTAAAAATTTCAAATCTTGTGTAAAAGTTTCTTTGAAAACTGTTTGCCAAAAATTACGAAAGATTTTAATAATATGGAAAATACATTTTTTCAGGTGAATCTTTTTTTATTCAAGTGTATGTTTATTTAAGCATAAAGAATATAAATAAAATTGTGCATAGAATAACACATACAGCAAATGGCCTTCACGGCTTTGCTGGCACAAACGCACAATTCTTTTTCGAAACTTTTCCATGACCGTTTTCCAATATACTTAGATACAAAAGTATTTATATGGCTGTTGCTGCAGCAGCCAAATTTTTTATTAGTTTCGGCAACAATAAAAACGCGTTGTTCTTTTGCATGGAGCACCATTTCTACTGACCCTAAACTGTCAGCTGTCAGTTTACAACACTTTATCATACAAATAGCGGCAAATTTTAATGTTGCATCAATTTTGAAACACCAGAAGTCATTTAATTTTAAAATATAATTTACATGGAAAAATTTCCATTATAATAGGAGTATTCGTTTAATCGCTTAAATGTCTCTTATACCTCTTTATATGAAAGTTTATGTGTTTAGAAGGTATAAGATTTAAGTGATTAAACGAATGCCCCTAATATTTATAGATCCGTATTAAAAATTAAATTAAAAAGAACGTCAAAACTTCGGCCAAATCATACCACATAACATTCTACACCGCAATAATAAATTAATATTAATATTATTAATACAACATAGAACTGTTTGTAGTGAATTTTTGGTGCGATTTCGGCATTAAATATTAACCCCTTTTTCATTAACGATTTAAAAATTTACCAAAGATTTAAAAAAATCATTTTTTGTATAAAAATCGTTTATGAATAAGAGCTTAAGTTAGTCATAGTTTGAATAAACATAGTTAAAGCAGTTTTATGAGAACTTAGGTGTCTTATAAGAAGGATCAATTATAGACAAATTATTACAGAATTTGATAGAAATTTGTACATATCTAAGAATCGATTTTTCACATTATTTTGTTGGAAGTTCTGTGTTTAAATAAAACTTTATTGTTTTTAATTTGATTTCCATTCTAATTTTTTCAACAGTGGGCATTATATGGTTATATGGCTAGAGTCAATTGTGTTCTGACTTTTAGAGAACTCGATAAAGTCTAAAAAATACATACATATTATTTAAAGTGACCGTTGACGTTATAAATATCGGTATAATAAAACGAAAGACAAATTATCCACTACTAAAGTTTAAAACACAACTAAATGCCAGAGAAATAAACAAAATCTTCTTTCTTTATTGATTCCGGAAAATTGAATCACGGTTAATCGATGCTTGATTTGATGTATTACTACCTTAAATGTCAATTCTGTTTACTATTCCGGCAAAATATGATGCTTCCTCGGAAGCAGCTTTGTAAGGTAGAGTACAGTTGTGCACCGCTTTCACTTCTATGAAAGATTACATGATTTTTGTATGAGATTCCTCGGATAGAGGCACTGCTTTAGAGCTCCTTAATGATATTTTTTAAGAAACTATAAATGTATATATTCATTTTGCACATCACTTTTGTAAGCTAATAGTTTTAAAAGGCAATAAAAGAAGCAGTAGATATGCACTAGTCACATTTACTGCTTCCAAGATGGAACGAGAAATTAAAAAAGAACTACAGCAATTAGGAACAATTTGTTGTTATAGCCTTTTTATTCTTGTAATTTGTAAAATCGCTAGTCCTTTTCTAAATATAGATTTCTTTTCAACTAACTCTAAATATTACACAACAACAATTTCAAACACAAAATAAGGTTAATTATTGTTAAGGAAATCCAATAAGTTTTCTCTCCTTCTCGATCGATATTGAATCTGGTAATTTCCTGCTTGGCATTATATTCCTTACGTTAACTCTTAAAGTGTTTTTTTTTTAAACCGAAATATTAAAATAAAAATGTTTAACTAAATATCATATTTTCCCACAAAATTAATTCTCGGAACATCCTTTGAATATTACATTTTCTCTTATATATAAGTTACACAATCAACAACATCCTGCTGATTTTATAGTTCTGTGTAAAAAGTGATCGTTTAAGATATGTAATGATTGTATCCCATAATTATGTCTTTAAATAAAACTCAATAATTTCTTATCTTAAGTCCCGGGGTTTGTTTCTATTTGTTTTTTTTTTCTCAAGTAAAATTCATTTAGAAATGGAAAATTTTTAGATTTTCATTTCCTTTACCTGTGTTTAAGTATTTATTTTATCATTTAGTCCCTCTTGGAATTTATGTTGTTTCCTACGGGATTTTTACACATGTGTAGGTACAAGCAGAAAGGAAATTTTTGTATTTAATAACAATTAGTTTTACAATTTTTTTTTAGGTAAAACAATAATAAAATTTAAAAGACGATTAAGAATTTATACGTCGATTACCCATTACATTGCCAATTGCCAAAAATTGGTATCTATTAGTGCCAATTTGACTTGTCAAATACCCGAGAAGTTTTTATACCTGCGCTGACAATTTGGTCTCACTGTTAAGCCAATTCCTTCTCAATTAGTTATCTTTAGTTTCAAACAATTGTAATCAGTAGTTGAAAAGTTATATATATGATAATATTTATCCTGCGATCGGCCCTACTGTGCAAATAATTAGAAATTTTTGCCAGTAGAATGTTCAATTACTTTTTTCTATATATTTTTAGTTTTGGGTAAAATTTAATTCTCAATTTTACTCTGCCCTGTTGCAAATTTCTATTGGTAACACTGACTTATATTCTAAGTAGCATGAACTAACCTAAAAATAATTTTTTTTTTCTAATATCAAACAGTTTTAAAAAGTATTTCTAAGAATTTAAAGACTGTTTTGTGTTCTCTTGCCGCCACTTAGAGGTATTAGGCGTTTCTATACTTTTTTTTATCGCAAACTAATGTCTGTTGTGCCTTTTTTATATAAAAAAAGATATACATATGTATGTACATATGTATTCATAAGTATATTGTTTTTGTTGCTTTAGTTTTTTTAAAAAAAATCCCTTTTGTGTTACTTTAAAAAAAAACCATCAGAGGCAACGTTTTTTATAAGCATCGAACGTATTTTATGCACATTTCTGTGTTAAATATGTATTTGATTTCATAAATGTTCGTTAAAACTGTCTCCTAAACGAATTGACTATCAAATCTAATTTATACCCCTATAACGTTATAAAACACAGACAGACATTATTTGTAACTGCGTAATGTTAATAATGGAAGCGAATAAAGAAGTGGTGCAGGCAAGCTGGCTGGATGGCTGGATGATTGGCAGCAGCCAGCAGTGAAGCAGACAAAAAATGTTTATGTACCAAAACATCTGCCGTATATAAAGCAGGGAGAAAAAAAGCATGTATTATATATTTATCCTATATGTACATACATATAGATATATATATATACATGCATGTGTATCTTCTATGTACATATGTACAAGATAAATACACATAGAAATGAAATTGGCGATATCCATACATACATACATGATTTAACACCTATACATATACCTATACATACATATGTATGTATGTATGTTTGTTTATTAGTACATATGAAGTATGTTACCAATTGGTATTTCTCTTGTGGCTGTTAGTTTAGTTGTTTTACTTACTTAACTACTACCTTTTATTCTTTATTTTCTTACTCTTATTTCAGACGCAGCAAAACAAAACACAAAAACATCCAACAGATACAGATAAATACGTTACTAAATATACAAATTACGTATTTAATAAACTAAGGGCCTTCATATTTCAGGCCTATTTAATTCTATCTAATTTACTAACAAATTTCAACTGTTCAATTCGTATATCCTAAATTTCATTTAAAGATATTTTAGGACTTACATATGTACGTAACCTACTCTTGTTAAGTACTTTTAATATGAATTTTAAAATTGTATTAAATAATTGGTCTTATCTTCAACACAAAAACATGTAAAAGCGCTGTATTTGGATGTGCTAAATCTTATACACTTTTCACCATGTGTGGGCCAAATGGTTCAAATTGTCCAATTTGTTTCAAATATTTCTATAGTTTATCTAAAGGCTGCAAAACAATAATATTTTGTGTAAAAAAAAGAGACAGTCGTCTTTTTTTGTTTATACCGATTTTCTCGAAAGTATTTCTAAAAGTTTGATACCCTACATAAGTCTGGGTGACCTATGGGAGCTACAAAAACCAACACACGGATAGACGGACGGACGAAAGGATTCAAAATATATTTACTTTATAGGTTCGGGTCGCAAATGAATATTGTAGAAATCGCAAAGTGACAAACACATGTCACATGTGTGAAGGGCATAATAAATAAACTTAGCAAAAAATATGGTTCCGCGCAAACAGCTTTGTAAGGAAGAGTTCGGCCAGATCCGCTTCCACTTTTAATGAAAGACTTCATGTTTTTTTATGAGATTCCTCGCGCAGCGGCTCTGCCTAAGAGATCTAAAATTATCTTTTTTCAAAAATTGCTGAATAGGTTTATCCATTTTGCACATCACGTTTGTAAGGTTATAATTTTAAAGGCAAAAGAGGAAGTAGTAGGTATGCACTTGTAGTATTTATTGCTTTCAAATTAGTATTTTGTGTTTGCTTGAAAATATAAAATGTTTTCGTTACGTTTAATTTCTACATAAATTTTTTGCAAATATGTAATATAAAACTGCATTCAACCCTGAATAAATGAACGATCCTAGTTTTCTAAAAATGGTGAAAAAGCCATGTGATTGTCAAATATCTATACAATTTCATTTCATAACATTTTGTTTTTACTCTATTTATTTCAACATTATCTTTGTTTGAATTACTAAAGGCCCTTCTGGAACCTCTGCTAGCGCTACATTTATATATACACTTTGGGTATATGGGTTTATACCTATGTATACATACATAAAGTATAAAAATAAATGTACGTTATATACCAACCAGTTTTTGTAATGTATATACATATATGTACATATATAATCAGTACTTATACTTAAGTACAAGTATTTTGTGTATAAACAACGTATTCGTTTGGAAATGTTGAAATAAAACATGGGGTGTTTTTAAAGATTTTTTGTTTTGAATTTGGTTTAACTTTTTTCTAACAACTAAAACTCTGACAGCTGATTTGGCACCGGCATGATTTTTGACAATTCACCATGAGGGAGGAAAACATACTAAAATGTCAAAACACAAGGGATACGTTTGCAGTTAATAAAAACCACTATTGATTGATCCTTTGTTATTGACTTGTTTTTCACTCCTAAACAACAAGGATGGTTGATTGAACACGATAACACGTTTTGTTGGACACTGTTTATGTCTGAAATGTTGTTTATAAAGTAAACTTGTTTTGCTACAGTTTAAAAAATAATTGACATAAAAACATTCGTTTTTTTGTCATTAAATTTTATCTGCGTTTTATTTTTTACTCCTTGCGGGTATGTTCATACGTATAATAATAAGTATATTAGGGATGCCAATCCTACATACTGGAATTAACAAAATTTTTGAAAAATCAAATTAAAAATTTACTCCCCTTTTTGTTGAGAACATTGAGCATTCACACACAAGAACAAGATTTAGTCGAGCAAAATTAGGCTTATAGGGAAGAGAGGCGAAAAAGAGGCAAACTATACATTTTTCTTCGCCTCTCTTGCCAATAAGCCTAATTTTGCTCGACTAAATCTTGTTGTTGGGCTCCCTAATACATACAAGCTCATACATATGTATATACATATGTACTTTTTTTATTTATTAAAATTGGAAACGCAAAACCGCTATAAAAATCGTAGGAATATAGAAAGCAACATTTTTCAAAATTTGCTTTTGAAAAAGGACTCTTTCTTTATTTATTCGCAAAGAAGTTATCACTAAAACTTCTAATATTATCTTTCAAAATAATGTTAAATAAATTATTGTAATAATAACAGATAATGATTATTATTTTATTAAAAATTTGGATAAATGTATTTAGTAATACTGACAATTTTCTTTATTTATCTAACGTTTTTTTTAATATCTAGTTTTATTAAAAAGGTTCTATATTATCCCTACATATGAAAAATAGTT